>JAPEBW010000508.1:0-49666 GCA_027405785.1 Ophiocordyceps robertsii | reverse complement strand
TATATAAAAGCATATAAAAGTATATTAAAGGGGAACCTTTTAGTAGCCTTAGAAAAGTATAAAAGGAGGTCTTTACTCCTCTTTCCCTTAACTCCTTTCCTTTCCTTCTTTTTTCTTTTTTAGCTAGTTTTAACCTAAGAAATCTATATAATAAGATACCCTTACCTTATTCGGTTTAATAGTCTATACTAAGTCTTTTTTATCCTTTTTAGTAAGTAAATTTAAATTAAACAAACTATATAAAGCTTCTTAGCGTATAAGAAACGCTAAGGGTTCCGTAATACTAAGTAAGTATATATAAGACCTTATTAATGCTATTTTTACTAACTTTACTTTTTTTTATATTATATTAAGCTTATATATCGTAATAGCTTTAAATACTTATACTTTAATAAAGAATTTCTTTTAAAGCTATAAAGAAGCTTATAAAGCTTTTATAAAGTAATAAAGCTATCTTAGCTTTATTATTTTAATTTAATATAATAAAAAATAGCTTAAGTTCTTATATATTAAGTAAAGTACCGATATTATTTATTAATATTATAGTAAGTATAAAAAGTAAGATAAAAATACTATTAAATATAAAACGTTAATTAAAAAAACCTCTTACTTTTAAAAAGCTACTATTTATTATAAAGTAAGTAAAAGTTAGTATATAAGTACCGTATATAATATTATAATAATAAGCTATAAAGAGCCTACTTATATATAGCGGGTTTATATCTATATATATAAACCTAGCCCTCTTTATATAATAAGGCTTAAGCTATAATTAAGTTATTATAACTTTATAAGTTAAAGACTTTAATATAATACTTTTGCTTTTTATACTATAAAAAGGGGCTTAAAGCTATTAGCTATTATAAAAAGCTATTAGCTATTATAAAAAGCTATTAGCTATTATAAAAAGCTACTTAGTTTACGGCCTTATAAGCGTAAGACCTATATTATAATAAGTAAGGCCGTATAATAATAAGTTTAATAGCTTTACTTACTGCCGCTACTTGCTTTTAATTAGCTAGCTACTTATTAAAAGGCCTATTTACTTATTAAGCGGCCCTTATATCCGCTTTTAATAGCTTAGTAGCGTATTAAGCGGCTTATTTATTATCGCGGTATTCTACGCCTTAAGTTAAAGGCCGTAAAGTATTAATATCTTATTCCTCTGCCTTTAATCTTCCTTTCCTTCCTTTTCCCTTTAAACTAATAATATTTATAATAGTAATACTAATAATAATAGTAATAATAATAGTAATAATAATACTATAAGTATCGCCCTTTTATATATAAAGCAAACGCCTTTAAGTTAATATTCGTAAAAATAATATATTATTTAACTTATTAATACTTATATTAAAGCTCCTTAATAACCTTAAGCCTTAAAGGTGCCGTACTTATACTATTACTACTACTTATATTACTACCGCCTTTTTAGCTATACTTAAGCTAATAATACTTTTATAAGTAACTATATTATCGCGAGCTTTTATAACCCCGGCCTTTAATAGCCTTCTCGCTACCTTTAAGACCGCTAAGTTAAGTGCTATAAATCTGCTCTCCTTAATATACTTACTTTATATTAACCTTATAACTTAATATAAGCAGTAAGTATTACTTAATACTACTTATAGTAAGTCTTATATACGCTACTTATTAAGCGGCTATACTTATTATAAATAAGTAAGTCGCTTTAACGATAGCTACTTTACTTATACTTATACTAGCTATACTTATAAAGCGGCTTTAGCTATCTTTATTATTACTAAGTTAGCTTAAAAGGCTAACTTTAATAGTAAAGCGGTTAAAGCGTAATTAAAAGCTGCTATTATTACTTACCGCTACTTATACTTATTTAAGCGAATAAGCTATATACTTAAGTAAGCCCCCTTTTTCCTTCTTACTATACTTATTATAGCGATTAGCGCTAACTACTTTTAATTAAGAATACCGCTTTTATAGCGCTATTAGCAGTGACTTTATCTATCCCCGCCGCCTTTATTTTAGCCGCTTATATTACTTATTATAGCGTTATTACTAGCTTTATTATACCCGCCGCCGCCGCTTAGATATCTAAGCTAAAAAGCCGTCTTCGTGCTTTAAAGGCCGCTACTACTACGTTTAAGGAGAAGAAGGAGGAGGAGGAGGAGGAGGGGGAGGATAATAATAATAATAATAAGAAAAAGACCGAAAATAAGGATTAGTAGTATAAGCCTTAATCGCTTAAGCTAATTAGCCTTAAATATAACTCCTTTTTTCTTTTTACTTTATAAGATACTATAAGTAATAAAAATACTAAGGTTACTTTTATATTAATAAAAGGACTTTTTAATACTAACTTAGTAATACTTATAAGCTTTTATATAAAAGCTTTTATTTTTTATAAAAATAGTATAAAAATATTAACTTAGCTTGCTTTTTATTTCCACTTAAAAAGAACCTATTAATTACTAAGCTTATTATTTTTATTTATTAGCTTATAAAGGGCTTTTAACTTATTTAAAGCGTTAATACTTATAAGCTTTTATATAAGCTTTTAAGTTAAGTTTAAGTAGCTATACTACGTAATAAAAACCTCCCGCTACTTACTTTTACTTACTTTTTTTTAATAAGCTACTTTTACTTTTTTAATTATAAATTCCTCCTCCTTTTTAATTAAAAATATAAAAGGCTAAAAGTCTATAACTACTTATTTAAATGTAGGGTTTTAAGCCGCTTAATATAATAAGTTTATATTAATCTTATTATATATCCTTAAAAGTAACTTTTTAAGCTTTATAACTTATAAGCTAATAACTCTTTATATTATAAACTTTATATTTAACTAGTTAAGCTTTTTCTTTAAGCGGCTAGATTAATAGTTATAAAGGTTTAACTAAACTTAATTTTTTAATATAAAACTCTTTATTAAAAACTTAAACTTATTAGCGTGCTGCTTTTAATCTTATATAGCTACTACTATTATTAATTAGTAATAGTTAATAGTCTTTTTAAGTTTTTAAACGAAGTAAGTAGCTTAAGCTTTTAGTAAAGCGGTTAAGTGTTTTTCCGCTGCTATATTTATTACTTAAAGTATTAAGGAGAGGGGTTTAAAGCTATATAATATAAAAAAAGAGGTTATATTAATAAACGCTTAAAGCGTATTATTTAAGGTAAGCTATATAGTTAAGAGCTAGTAGTTTTAGTCTACCTAGTTTTAAGCTATTTACTACGCCTTACGGCATAAGAATAAGGGGATAAGGTATAGACTAATTACTACTAGTTAAGGCTAGTACTATAAACTAATTACCGCTAGTTAAGGCCGGTACTACGGACTAATTACCGCTAGTTAAGCTAGTATAACGGACTAATTACCGTATATAAACGTATATAAAGGTTTAAAAATAGTAAAAAGCTTATATATTCTTTAAAGCATAGCTAGTTACTTTATACTTAATTCTTTAAGCTAATTTTAAAAATCTTTAACTATATTATCCTTTTATCTATTATTAGTATATAGATAAACTATAGATATCCTTATAAAACTACTTAATAAACTAAGTATAAGCCTGGTTAAAAATACTAGAAACTATAGTTAAGGAAATCCCTTAAATATCCTTAAATATCCCTTAAAAATCGCGGTAAAGGTTATCTTATATCTTTTAAGGTGCTTTTATAGTTAAAAACGGGTTAAACTATAATTAAGATATCCCGCGGAAATCCTTAAATATCCCTTAAAGATACTAATAAAATTCGCTTAGTAGTTTTTATAGTATCTTTTATAGTTAAAAACGTTATAAACTATAGTTAAGTAGGCTTTTAAGCTTTTATAATAATATCTTAAAAACCTTAGCGGGGTCTAACTAGTAATATTTATTGTATCTCTTTAAGCGGGCTTTCGTAACACGTACTTTAAGTATTCTTATTACGGGGTTCCGTAAAGCTCTTTAAGAATAAAGTAAGGAGTCTAAGTATAGCCGTTTAAATTTTATAATAACTCTTTTATATAAAAAGGAAAAGCTAATATCTTTATTAGTTTAAAGTAAGAATAAAGGGAAGGGGGCGCTAAGTAATAGCTTCGTAATAGCGTTTTTATATTATATTAGTAGTACGCCGTCCTTATCCTTTTAATAGTTATTTTAGTTTATTTAGCTAATAGTAGCTAAGTAGCTTAAGATAGTTAGTAGGCGGCTTTTATTATAAATCCTTACCTCTTATTTAATTATATATCTTTAGCTTTATTAAGGCGATTAGCGTATTTAGTTAAAACTTATAGTAAAGCTTTTTAACTTTCCTTTAAGGTATATATTTAAGCACTTATTAAGCAGTAAAGAGTCTCCGCGCTAAGAAATATTTAAATTCCTTAGCGGGATATGTTATAAGAGACTAGCTTTATTTAAGCCTTTTTTTATATTATTATCTTACTTACCTTTTATACTGTTTTTTCATCCTCCGCTAAATTTCCTATACTACTTACTAGCTTTATAAGCCGCTTATAAGTAAGATATTATATCTTACTTATTATTATTATTATAGTTATCCCTTGCTTTTTATCGCTAGGCTTTTTAACTAATTATTCTTTTTATATAGCGCTATTACTTATACCTTTCCGTTAATTAATACGCGTTTAGCTACTAAGAAAGTATTAAGGTAAAGGTAAGCCGTCTTATTAATATTAATAAGTATAGTTAGTACCGGGGTATTAAATATTTATATTCTTACTTAAAAGCGAGTAATAAAGTCCTTTATAGCCTTAATACTTAACTCCTCGCTTTTAAGGTTTTAAATATACTTAATAGTCTTAAAAACCTTTTTTACGGAAGGGGCTTTAAAAGTAAGAATATAAAGCGTATAGTTAGTATAGTTAATAAGGTAGATAATAAAGCCTAGGAATTATATTACTTAAGTTAAATTTAAGTTATATTTAAACTCTTTATAGGCTTATAAGTAAAACTTAGCGTAGTTTATAGCTAAGTAAAAACTTCCGATTATTATAATCTCGTCGCTAAAGTATAGGCCTATAAAGCTAAGCTTATTAAGGATTATATTAGTTATTATTAGCGGCTTTTATAAGATTAAGCAGCGGAATATATTATAAGGCTAGTTATCGCTATCTCCTTTAATTAAGGAAAGACGGCGGATAGATTATAATAAAGCGCTTATACGCCTTTATATAGCTAGGCTAAGCATAGTAGCGGGTAAAAAGAGCGTTCGCTTAGTAAGACTAAATAGGTCTTTAAAGCTTATAGCGGCTATAAGCTAAAAGGGGGATTTTATAGCGCGGGCTAAACTACGTATAAAGCAAGATAAGGTTTTAGCTATAGTAGCTTAAGACGCCGCTATAAACTTAGCTATAAACTAGTTAAGCTAAGCCTTAAATATATAGTTAAAGACGGTATAAATATTATTTTAGTCGTTTAGCTAAAGTAAGTTTCTACTAGCTATAGCGGCTATTATAGATCTTAAGACTATAGCGAGGTTAGCTAACTTAAAAGCGTTAAGTACTAACTAGTTATTTTACTAATTATAATTTCTAGCTACGCCTTAAAAATATATATAGGCGGCGGGGGCTTTTAAAAAGTAAGAGCTAAGTAAAAAGTATAGCTAAGTTACCGCGAAACCGGCTATTAAAACTATATTATAGTATAAGGCTAAGAAGTAAGTTATTTAAGTTAAGTATTTAAAAAAGGTAGTATAAGCCGTCCTTTATAGTGCCGTAATCTAAGTTTAATCTATTAGCTTAAGCGCGGTTATAAAAAGCGGTAAAAGTTTATATAAAAGCTTAAACTTAAAGGTTTTAATACTTGCTAAAAGACTAAAAGCTATAAAAGATAGCCGCTTTATTTTTATAAAGCTTAAGCACCTGCTTATATTCTTTATATTAAAAGTATAAAGGCTTATATAAAAGCGGGCTAAAAAAGTAGTTATAAAATAGCTAGTTTTAGCTATAAAAGACGTTAAATAGTAAAAAAACTTAAAATAGAAGTATAAGGATTATAAGCTTAAAGTAAAGAAAGTTATATATATAAAAGTAAGTAAAGTACGGCGGGCTATAGCTAGCGGTAAAGGGAAATATAGTTATAAAAAGAAAAAAAAAGAAAAAAAGGTAAGCGGCGGAAAGAATTTAAATAAGTATACTATAAAGCTAAAAAGACTTTATATTATAGAATCTAAACGGCTATGCCTAGACTCCTTACTTTACTCTTAAGGAGCCTTATAAAACCCCGCGATAAAAACGCTTAAAGTATATATTACGAAAGCTCGCTTAAGGAGATATAATAAATATTACTAGTTAAACCCCGCTAAGGTTTCTAGGATATAACTATAAAGGGTTAAGAGCCTACCTAACTATAGTTTATAATATCTTTAACTATAAGAGATACTATAAAAACTATTAAGCGGATTCCGCCGGTATCTTTAAGGGATTTTTAAGGATTTTTATAGGATATCCTAATTATAGTTTAACCCGTTTTTAACTATAAAAGCACCTTAAAAGATATAAGATAAACCTTACCGCGATTTTTAAAGGATATCTAAGGATATTTAAAGGATTTCCTTAACTATAGTTTATAGTATTTTTAACCGGGCTTATACTTAGTTTATTAAGCGATTTTATAAAGATATCTATAGTTTATTTACGCACTATAAATAATATAGTTAAAGATCCTTAAAATTAGCTTAAAAAACTAAGTATAAAGTAGCTAGCTATACCTTTAAAAATAGATAAGCTTTTTATTATTTTTAAACCCTTATATACGTTTATATATAGTAATTAGTCCGTTATATTAGCTTAACTAGTATTAATTAGTCCGTAGTACCGGCCCCGATTAGCGGTAATTAGTTTATAGTACCGGCCTTAACTAGCGGTAATTAGTTTACGCCTTATCCCCTTATCTTTATGCTATAAAGCGTAGTAAATAGTAGTAATTCCTACTTATTTAAACGGAAATCCCTTAAATATCCGCTAAGCTAAGAGTAATTATATCGCACGATTAAGTACTTATCTTATAAGAAGTTAAATACTAAATAACATTTTTTTTAATAAGAAGCTCTTATTAGCTTTTAAGTTTAACCTTAATAATAAGCACCTTTTCCTTAACGCGCTTATAATAAAACTTTAAGATAAGTAGGCTATAAAAGCGGAAGAGGCCGCGGCTTACTAAGTAAATTAGTTTAATAATCTCCTTTACCCTTTTTTAAAGTACTATACTATAATAGCTTATAGAGCTAAATAGGACGTAAAATAAGTCCCGCTTAGCTAAACTAAAACTACTACCCTTTAAAAAGCAATCTGCTTTTAAAATACTAATAAAAAATAGACTATAAAACGATAAAACTTATATAACTAAGTAAACTAAATTTAATATTACTTAAATAAATCGATTATCCTTTAAATAAAAGAAGTAAGGATAAGCCGACTTTAAAACTATCTAGCTCCTTACCCGCTAAATACCCTTTAAATCGAGCTTATAATAAAATTACTTTTTCCTTAAGATAATAAGCTTAGTAGATATTTTTACTACGTATTGCTAATAGAGTTTAGCTTAAGGGCCTTAACCGGAAATCCGCTTTAAAGGATACTTAATAGTTTCTTAGTTTAATATTACCGTTTAGCCTTATTTACTATAGCCGCGCTAACTAAAGCATTTTTAAGACTCTCGATTAATAAAAATAAGCCTTTTACGCTAAAGGCCTTATAGCGCACCGGATTTTAAGACGCGTATAAGATAAAAGGTTAAGCGCTTAATAAGAGTATTAAGACTAAGACCTTAATAATAAGCGATAAGGACGCGGTAAGCGATACTTTTAGCGGGCTAAACCTATTTATACTAAGCGCGTAAATACTAAGACTAAGTATAGCTTTAAGCCCCTTAGTAAGAATAGTAGTAATATTAAATAAATAATTTCTTAGTCTCTTTTAAGCATTAAGAAAAGAAGATATGCTTACTAAGCTTTAAGAAAGACCTTAACTATAAGCTAAGGATATAAGGAGATTTAACTTATTAAGACCGCTAAAAGCATCCTTTAATAAAGTTTAAAAAGATAATAAGGCTAATACGTTTTAAGGAGTAGACCGTTTTATTGACTTTATCCGCTAAAACGCTAATAAAGGTAAGGCCTATATAGATAAATTAGCTATTTAATTGCCTTCTTTCCTTTAAAGAAGTGCGGCGGAATAGTATTTTAAGGACCTCTTAGAACTATAATAAGAAGAACTTAATAAGCCCGGCGTTAAACTAAGCTAATAAATCTCCGCCTTATAAAAACGGTTTAAAATCTACTTAAATATAGCGATATAAGCACTTAATAAAAAGCACTTTACTATTAATAATATAGTAATAAGATCCGACTTTAAGTCTTAAATATCGCGCTTATAATATAAAGCTAAGGCTACGCTTTATTAGCTAAACTACTATATTATAGTAATTTACTAAAAGCTAGGCGTTTACTTATAAAATTCCTTATAATATTTAGTAAGAAACGAGGATATTAATAGATAGATTAATAAATATAAGGAAATTCTTCCTTTATTATAAGTTAAATATACTTAAGGATCTTAAAAGTACTTACTAGCGCGAAAAAAATAAGTTTAACCTATAAAAAAGCGAGGGCTAATTAGCTATACCCTATATATACTTAAAGAAATAGTTTAAGACGCTTTAGCGATTTATTAAAAGCTCGCCGGGGCTAAAGGTTACGTTTTTAAACCGCTTAGTAAAGGTAGATATACTATAAGCCTTATAGCGCTTACTAAGTTAAAAGAGAAATCCGCTTAAATAGCTAAGAACTTAAGCTAAAGTCCTCCGGCTTAAGAGAAAAGGGACCTTTAAAACTATATACTTATTAATACTAAAGCTAAAGTAGGCATACCCCGCGACTAAGGAAGGAACTATAATAAAGATTAATAACTATTTAAAAGATAAAAAGTATAATATAAAAGGAGCTTAGTTAAATACCGATAAAAGCTTAAAAGAAACTATAATCTATACTATAGTAAACTTAGTATAGGAGGCCGATAAAGTATATAGATTTTATAGCGAAGTATTCCCCTTAAAGAATAAGCTTTACTAATACATTAAAGATAAATACCCCCTTAACCTTAATTAAGATATTGCTATATAAAGACGTAGCTTAGTATAATAAGTAGTTATTCGGAAGCTATAAAGCGTTTAGATAGTTAAAGCTTCCCCCGATATTTAGCTATTAAACCTTAATAAGCTGTTACGATTTACTTATATATACTTATTAGTCTATGGAAAAAAAAGGCCTAGGATAAGCATTAAAGCCTATATAAATACTAAGGTAAACTAAAGCCTTATTTAAGCCGACTTAGTAAAGACCTTTTAAGATATAACTATAAACTCCTCTTAACGAATTCCTATTTAAGGAGTAAGAAGGATAGCTACTATTAAATAAGCGGAATTTACCGCGTATATACTAAGAAAGCTAAATAGTAGCCTCGCGGTTATAAAAGTAAAGATCGGCGCTTAAATAGTAAAACGCTTAGCGGCTAATATATTGCTTAGCTAAGACTTTTTAGTTTCTTATTAAAAGAACCTTATTAACTTTATATTAGTCTTATAAATCGGGGCTTAAAAAGGGATTAAAGCTAAAGTTAAGATAGTCCGGCTAAGACTAGCAATATATAAACGGGTAATTTACTTAGTTATTATAACGATTTTAGCTAGTTTTAGCTACGTCTTACTTATATAGGTCTAGGCGCCGCCGTTAAGGCATAATATAATATTTTTCCTTAATAACCTTAAGCTCGCCCGGATAATAATATAGGATTATAAAAGCTTTATAGCGATAAACTATTTTAAGGAACTACTAATACTCTGCTAAAGCTAAAAGGTAAGGATAATTATAAACCTTAATAAGTAGTTTTAGCTATATAAGGAGGTTAACGCTACTACTCTTTTAGCGGAAGCTCTTATAAAAAATCCGGATAAAATAAACCCCGCTAAGGACTTCTTATTAAAAAATTTTACTCTAAACTATAAACTCGGAATTAGCTAAACTAAGGACTTGCTTAAACTTACTACTAATAAGGGCGTCCGGATTTACGCTAAAGACTTAAAATACGCATTAAAAGTTTAAAATATCCTTTAATCGTTTCCTTACTTTTAAAAGGATAAGGGAGTAGTATATATAGATAAATCCGAATATATACGCATTCTTTTAGTAAAAGAATAGCAATACTAATAAGTTATATTAAGATTATACTTATTAAGCGATAAAAATAAGAAGGTAGTAGATATAATATTCGGCTAGCTAACTATATAAGGCCGATTAAAATAAGTTTATAAGCTAACCTTATTTACGGCGCCGGTATTTATAGTATAAAAGATAGTAAATAAAAAGGAAAAGGGATAAGTAGTTATAAACTTAAGGGGGATTAACGCTATTATTACCTTAAACGCTTACTTAATGCCCCTTTAAAGCGATATAATTAAACGCCTTTAAGGAAAAAAGTTTATTAATATAGTAAACGTATAATTGTTTTTTTATTAGTTTTTAGTTTACTAAGACTACTAAAAAAGGTTTATAGTTATAAGCTATCGCGGGCTAAAAAGATTATTAGTAATACTTATAGGCTTTAAGAACTCCTTAGCATACGTTTAAAGGTTTATCGATAACGTCTTTTATAAAAACTAAGAATACGCGGCGGCTTATATTAACAATATTATTATTTATTTTAATATAGCTAAAAAATACCTTTAATATTTAAAGGCCGTATTCCGCGCCTTTTACGACTATAATATTACCTTATCTAAACTAAAGTCTTTCTTAGCGTACCTATTTATATAGCTCCTTAGATTTAAGGTAAACGCTATTAGCTTAATAAATATAGACGAACGTATATAAGCCTTAAAAGATATTGCGTTCTTAAAGAACCTTTAATAGCTTAAGAAATAGATTGGCCTTACTAAGTAGACAAAATGTTTATCCGTCTAACTATATAAAAACATTGCGCGCTAGTTATTATATAGTCGGATAATTAACGTATATAGCAGATATAGCGGATTTACACCTTAACAGCCTCCTTATCTTAATATACTTAGTATAAGAGATGCGATAGTAAAAAACCCGCGTATATACTATAGTAAAAAACCTATGCTTTTATTAAAAATCGAATAAAGTACTGCGCGGAAGCCGGGCTTATAACTATAAAATATTTATCCGTCCGACTATATAAAAACATTGCGCGCTAGTTATTACATAGTCGGATAATTAACGTATATAGTAGATATAGCGGATTTACACCTTAATAAGTAGCTATGCTATACGGTCCCGTATTTCGCTAAGGAAGTTAATATCCTATAAAAACGAAAGATAAAGCTGCTTTAAGTAGGATAAGAAGAAGGAGTCCTTTTAAGGGGCTAAGGACGGGCTCGATATACCGCGAAAGCCGCTTTTTAGCCTATTCCGGAAGAAAAAAAGGCCTTCGCGATTTTAACTAAGAAACTTACTAAGCTTTAAACGATTTACTACTTCGACCCCGCTTAATAACTATTTATTTAAATTAATATCTCTTAAGAATATAAAGTAGCGGCTATAGCTTTTTACTTAAAAGAAAGCACGGAATAGGATAAAAAGACACTACTAGCCCGGACTAAGGTTTAGCTTATCGTTTACTTAAGCCGCGCTTTTTAAGGCGGAGAACCTTAATATTAGCCTACGGAACTTAAAGTAGCCGGTTTAGTATAAGCAATATATAAGTTATATATTATAGTACTATCCGTAAAAACGCTATAAGTAGTTATCTTTACTAACTATATAAGTACCTACGGAATTATATACTAAAAATCCTTATTTTTTACTAATATAAAATCTAATAATAAGCTAGTCCTCGCGTCTTAATACTTAAGCTAATTCCCGCTTAAGGTATGCTATATCTTAAGCGTTAAAAACGTTATACCGGACGCGTTTTTACGTTTACTATACTAAGATAATAAGCCGGTATCCTTAAACTAAAAAGGGGAATTAAAACATATTTAAGAAGATAAGATAATAAACTATATATTCCTTTATACGGAAGTATTAATCGAATTACCGCTCCGCTAAAAAATAATTAACGGATATACGGAGGATATATAGTAAGTAAAAATTATAGCGTAGCTTAGTAATAAGGATAAGGTCCTTAGACTCTTATTTCTTTAGTTATAAAGGTTACTATACTTTACGGAGAATAATAAACGCCGTAGACTATATATCTTTAAGACTTATATTAAGGAGATCGTTAAAGACGCTTACGCTAGATATTTTTATACCGGCCGTACTTATATATAATAAGATTTATTTAAAAGCTTCTTAATCTTATAGCTTAGTAAATACGTAAATAAGGTTATAGATAGCTATAATACTTATTACTATAACTAAACTAATTAAGGTAAGACGCTAAAGTAGCTTATCTTAATTTAAAGCTTGCTAGTTTTATACTATATAATAGCAATAGACTTTATTACTAAGCTTTTAATAGTTTAAGCCGAATAATCCTTATAAAAAGATCTTATAAAGAACTTCTTTAATACCTTACTAACTATAACTAATAAATTCTTAAAAATATATCTCCTTATCCTAAGTAATAACTAGTTTATAGCGGAAGACTAAGTATAAGCGTTATATACTAAACTACTCCGCGCTAACTAAAAGATTCCGAAGGGGATAATCTTTAACTAAGATATAAAGTTTACTTTAGTATTTTAGCGGACCTTATAGTAAGCCTTCGGATTAAAGCTTTTTATATTTACCGCTTAGTACCTTTAAACCGATAGCTTATTAAAAAGGCGAAACTAAACTATAAAAATCGCGCTATAATTCTTTACTGCTAATTTCCTAGACTTATACTAAACCGATATACTAATCGCCTTTTAGTTTAGCCTTAATAATTCCTTCTTCTTAGTAATTTACGCGGCCTTTAGTAAGCTTATTATAAGGATAAGAATAAATAATAGCCTTTAGTTCTTTAAAGACTACTTATACTTATAAAACTAAGAGGTCTTATAAGAAGAAGCTAAGTTAGCTATCGCTTATACTTAAGCCGCTATAAAGGATAGATATAATAAAAAACACCGCTTATTAAAATTAAAGCCTAGCGATTAAGTTTAGCTATAGCTTAGTAAAGGCTACTATATTACGAATAGTAAACTAGCAAAGCTTTTAAAAAGACATACTAAGCTATTTAAGGTTACTACTAAAGTAAGATAGCTTATATACCGGCTAAATATAAAAAGGTCCCTTAATATTTATTTAGTCGTTTTAGTAGTATAACTACGCTTAGCGGACGAGCTAGCTATATGCTTAAGATTAGTTTAAGATAAAGGGATACCTTACTTAAATAAGTAAAAAGTAAAACGAATCTTATAAAGCTATATAATAAAGAAAAGTAGCGGAAAGCTAAGGAAGGAGTTCCTTATAGCTTAAAAAGGCTAGCTAAGTAGTTATAACTTATAAGTAAATAAAAAAGCGGTCTTCTTACTAAAGATCGTAAAAGCCTTTAAAAAAGTATAAAAGGAGTTAGCTACTTAAGTAGTTTAAATAAAAGTATAATACGCGGCCTTTATAACTTAATATAAAACTCTTTAACTAAGAGAATTAAGCGGTTAGGCCTAAGTATAAGACCTAAAAGCTATTATAAGTTATAAGAAACTATAACTTATTATACTTAAGGTAATTAGTTATTTTAATAATAATATACCGCCGTTTACCTTAAGTAATAAGGCCTTTTTAGCCTTATAGTATACTTATTTAAATCCTCTCCGCTACTTACCCTTTTTCTTTTTCTTTTTTCTTTTTATAATTATATTTTCCTTTACCGCTAGCTATAGCCCGCCGCACCTCGCTTACTTTTATATATATAACTTTCTTTACTTTAAGCTTATAATCCTTATACTTTTATTTTAAGTCCTTTTATTATTTAACGTCTTTTATAGCTAAGATTAGCTATTTTATAACTACTTTTTTAGCCCGCTTTTTTATAAGCCCCTATGCTTTTAATATAAAGGATATAAGTAAACGCTTAAGCTTTATAAAAATAAAGCGGCTATCTTTTATAGCCTTAAGTCCTTTAGCGAGAGTTAAAACCTTTAGGTTTAAGCTTTTATATAGACTTATACTACCTTTTATAGCTACGCTTAAACTAATAGATTTAACCTAAACTATAGCACTATAAAGGATAGCTTATACTACCCTCTTTAAATACTTAACTTAAACGACTCGCCTCTTAGCTTTATGCTATAGCGTAGTTTAAACGGCCGGTTTCGCGGCAACTTAGCTATACCTCCCGCTTAGCTCTTACTATCTAAAAGCCCCTGCCGCCTATATATTTTTTAAGGCATAGCTAAAAATCTTTATTAGCGGAATAACTAGCTAATACTTAACGCCTTTAAGTTAAGTAACTTTATTATAGTCCTAAGATTTATAGTAGCTATTATAGCTAGCGGAAACCTACTTTAGCTAAACGATTAAAACGATATCCGCGCTATCCTTAACTATATATTTAAGGCTTAGCTTAATTAGTTTATAGCTAGGTTTATAGTAGCGTTTTAAGCTACTATAGCTTAAACCTTATCTTGCTTTATACGCGGTTTAGCTTATACTATAAAATCCCCTTTTTAGCTTATAGCCGCTATAAGCTTTAAAGACCTATTCGGTCCCGCTTAGCGAACGCTTTTTCCGCCTGCCGCTATACTTAGCCCGGCTATATAAAGGCGTATAAGCGCCTTACTATAGTCTATCCGCCGTCTTTCTTTAACTAAAGGAGATAGCAATAACTAGCCTTACGATATATTCCGCCGCTTAATTTTATAAGAGCTGCTAGTAATAACTAATATAATCCTTAATAAGCTTAGCTTTACGGGCCTATATTCCGGCGATAAGATTATAATAATCGGGAGTTTCCGCTTAGCTATAAACTACGCTAAGTTCTACTTATAAGCCCGCAAAAAGTCTAAATATAACCTAACTTTAACCTAAGTAATAAAATTCTAAGGCTTTAATATCCGCTTTATTAACTATACTAACTATACGCTTTATATTCTCGCCTTTTAAGCCCCCTTTATAAAGAGGTTTTTCGAGACTATTAAGTATATTTAAAACCTTAAGAGTAAGGAGTTAAGTATTAAGGCTATTAAGGACCTTATTACTTACTTTTAAGCGGGAATATAAACGTTTAATACCTTAGTGTTAATTATACTTATTAATATTAGCGGGATAGCCTACCTTTACTTTTATTACGGAGTAAGTAAAAGCTAGTATATAGGTGCCGTCCGTAGTATTATAATAACAAGCTATAAAGAGCCTGCTTATATATAGCGGGTCTATGTCTATATATATAGACCCGGCCCTCTTTATATAATAAGGCTTAAGCTATAGCTTAAGTCCTTATAACCTTATAAGTTAAAGACTTTAATATAATGCCTCCGCTCCTTATACCGCGCTATATAGTTTAAAGCTATTATAAGGGGCTACTAGCTATTATAAAGCGCTGCTTAGTCCGCGGCCTAGTAAGCACTAAACTCGCATTATAGTAAGTAAGGCTATATAATAATAAGTTTAATAGCTTTACCCGCCGCCGCCGCCCGCCCTTAATTAAGCGGTTACTTATTAAGAGGCCCGTCCGCTTATTAAGCGGGCACCTTATCCGCTTTAAATAGCCCGGTAGCGTATTAAGCGGCCTAAGTATTCCGCGCCTTAAGTTAAGGACTAAGAGGTATAAATACCTTACCCCTCCGCCTTTAACCCTCCTTTCTTTCCTCCTCCTTTTAAACTAGCAATAACTATAATAGTAGTAGTAGTAGTAATAGCGGTAGTAATAGTAATAGTAATAATAATACTATAAGTATCGCCTTTTAGTATATAAAGTAAATACCTTTAAGCTAACCCTTATAGAAATAATATATCGTTTATATTATCGGTGTTTATATCGGAGCTCCTTAACGATATTAAGCTTAAGTGCCGTACTTATACTACTACCGCCGCTTATATCGCCGCCGCCCCCTTAGCTACGCTTATGCTTATAATACCCTTATAAATAACTATACTATTACTAGCCCCCGCGACTTTACCCTTTAATAGCCCCTTTATTACCTTTAAGACCGCTAAGTTAAGCGCTATAAGTCCGCTCCCTTAAATACGCTATCTTTATACTAACCTATAACTTAGTATAAGCAGTAAGTATTACTTAGCGCCGCTTATAATAAGTCTTATATACGCTACTTATTAAGTAGCTATACTTATTATAAGTAAGCGGGTCGCCTTAATAATAGCTACTTTACTTATACTTATACCGGCCGCGCTTATAAGGCGGCTTTAGCTATCTTTACTACCGCTAAGAAGGCTTAAAAAGCTAACCTTAATAATAAAGCGGTTAAAGCGTAATTAAAAGCCGCTACCGCCGCTTACTATTATTTATACTTACTTAAGCGGATAAGCTATATACTTAAGTAAGTCCCCCCTTCTTTTTCTTCTTCCTTTTTTATTATACTTATTATAGCGACTAGCGCTAACTATCCTTAGTTAAGAATACCGCCTTTATAGCGTTATCGGCGGTGCCCTTATCTATCCCCGCTACCCCCGTCCCGGCCGTTCGCACTACCTATAGTAGTGCCGCCGCCGGCCTTATCGTGCCCGCCGCCGCCGCCGCCCCTTTTAACTCCTTTACCGCCGCCGCCGCTTAAATATCCGGGCTAAAGGGCTATCTCCGCGCTTTAAAGGCCGCCGCCGCCGCCCTTAAGGAGGAGGGGGAGAAGAAAGAGGGGGAGGAAGAAGATAATAATAAGAAAGAGACTAAAGATAAGGATAAGTAGCGTAGGCCTTAGTTACTTAAGCTAGGCGGCCTTAAATATAACTCTTTTTTCCTTTCCGCTTTATAAGATACTATAAGTAACGAAAAGGCTAAAGTTACCTCCCGTTTTCGCTTAAAAGGGAGCTATTAGTCGCTAGGCTTATTATTCTTATTTACTAGCTTATAAAAAGCTTCGAACTTATTTAAAGTATTAGCGCTTATAAGCTCCTATACGGGCTTTTAAGTTAGGTTTAAGTAGCTATACTACTTAATAAGCACTTCCCGCTGCTTACTTTTACTTACTTTTTTTTAATAAGCTACCTTTACTTCCTTAATTGCGAATTCCTCTTCTAATTTAACTAAGATTACGGGGGGCTAAAGGTCCGCAACCGCTTAATTAAGTAAGGGGTTTTAAGCCGCTTAGCGTAATAAGTCTATATTAATCTTATTATATATCTTTAAAGGCAACCTTTTAAGCTTTACGACCTATAAGCTAATAACTCTCCGCACTATAAACTTTATATATAGCTAGTTAAGCTTCTTTTTTAAGCGGCCGGATTAGTAGTTATAAAAGTCTAACTAAACTTTATTTCTTAATACGAAACTCTTTATTAAAGACTTAGACTTATTAGCGTGCCGCTCTTAATTTTATGCGGCCGCCGCTATCGCTAATTAATAATAGTTTATAGTCTCCTTAAGTTTTTAAATAAAGCAAGTAGCCTAAGCTTTTAGTAAGGCGGCTAAGTGCTTTTTTACCGCTATATTTACTACTTAAGGTATTAAGGAGGGGGGTTTAAAGCCGTATAATATAAAGAAAGGGGTTATACCGATAAACGCTTAAAGCCTACTATTTAAGGTAAGCTATATAGCTAGGAGCTAATAGTTTTAGTTTGCTTAGTTTTAAGCTACTATAGCTTATAAGTAGGCTTATACCTTTTAATTAACGCGTTTTTAGCCCTTATTAATCTATAAATAATATATAAAGCTAAGTAGCTAAGTAACTTAAAGCAGCTTATAAAGGTACTACTAAAAGCGCCTTATTTAATTAAAGCCCTTATTACTTATAATTAAAGCAGGCTAGCTATATATCCGCGCTTAGCATTAAAAGAAACGTTTTATATATACCTCCGCTTCTATAAAAAGCATTAGCTTAAGCATTACTTCTTTATTAAGGCGGTCCTTAATAACTTATATATAGCGATTCCCCTTTAATATAAGCGGAAGGTCCGTTATAAAATCTATTTAGATATATATTTAAAACCGGTCTAAGATTAGTAGCTACTTTAAGAGCCTTTTATAAAGCGCCCGCTAAATCTTTATATAGCCGTAGATATTATAGTTATAAAGGAAGCGGCGTACATAGTGCTATATAAAGGGCTAATAAAAGTCTATTACGAGCCTTACCGCTATGCTTTATCGGCCGGGGTAGCTAACGATACTAAAGTTATAGATTAGCTATACTAGCTTCCCCCGGAGCTCGTTCCTTAACTTATCCTCCGGTAAGGCGTTCCTCTTATTAGCTTCTATTATATAAGAGGCGCCCGGCACCTATAACTTACCCTTTTAGCGGAGGTGCCCCCTTAAGTTAATATAGCAGTCCGCTACTTATACCTTTAATCGCAGCTTTAAATCTAAGGAACGCGCGCTAGATTTTATAGCGCGCTATACGCTCTCGTATATACGGTCTTAAGAAGCTAGCCTATCCTAAAGACGCTAAAGGCCCTTATCTTAAAAGATCCTCGCTACTTAAGCGCTTAGGCCTACTTAGTCCCTTAAACTTAGCGCTTAAGGAGGCGTTAGTAAAGAGGGCGGGATACCCGCTTTTAATATAGCGGGCGGGTTTACCTTATTAAACGAGGGGGTTAAAGGCTCCTTAATAAGGGCATTAAATAAAGGGGTTAAAGGTTCCTTAATAAGGGAGACCTTAATATATATACGTAACGCCGCTTACGGAATAAGCTATAGATCTCGCGCCTTAATATCCGCGTTTATAGTGCGGTCTTAATTCTGCCGGGAAAGCGCGTTTAAGACGGCGGAGTCCCGACTTGTTAAAGGTTAGAGCAGCAGCGAAATTGTTAGGAAATCAGGAGATTACGTAATGTTACGTAATAGAACAGTCGATGTTATGTAAGGCAGGATTTTAGCTGGAATTAATTAATAAAGAATTAAGTGCGTGAGTGCTTATAGAATCTCTAGCTATTTAGTAGCGGGAGATTCGCCTTTTATAAATAAATGTAAGGGAACGGAGTGACATATCCGGACCGGCTTTCGGGCGGTCTTAAAGCCCGAGGAATGTTAATTTTAAAGCATTTTACCCCGTAGCTAGATATCCCTTCCTTATGCGGCAATTCGTGTTTAAAGTTAGTTAAGGTTAGTGCGGATCTTTATTTTATCTAGCCACCCCAACCTCCTTAGTTCTGTATATAACGTTATAGACATCGTATAAAGACGTAAGGACCTAGAAAATAACGAGCCGAAGCTAGGCTATTTAATGCGGGTTTATATATAATTTATACACCCCCTTATGCTTAGCTAATTAGGTAAGGATTAAATAGCTAATTTATTAAAGTAGTAAAATCACTTTCTTATACGACTTAGCTTATACTTAATCTAAAAGTTAAAGCGGGATAAGTACTTAGCTTAACGGGCCTACCGCTTAAAGAGGTGCTAATAGGTTATAAAATACTTAAGGTTCCGGTAGTCTATAAGGACTTTAAAGCTCTTATAACTACGGAGCTCCACTTACTATTGCTTAAGATAGCTAATAATAGTAAGTATCTCTTTATTATAAATAGCGTAGTTCCTTTCCGCTAAAGTTAGCTTCCTTAAGTAAAAGGCTATAAGCTGCTTCCGCCCCTTTACCTCTTATAAGAGCGTGCCTTTAAGCGCTTAGCCGCTATAGTCCGCTTTTACTATAGTAATGCGGTTAAAATCTTATTAAAGTAGTACCGGGGCCCGTGAAAATAGGTCCTTAAGCGTATAAAACGCACCTTCTTATATAAGTCCTTAATAAAAAGCTACCTTTTTCCCTATAATCTCGTTTAACGGTATAACGATTTTAAAAAACCTACGGATAAACATATAGTAGTAATTAGCGAAGCTTAAAAAGCTTCGCACGCTAGTTTACGTTATCGGGGTATCTTAATCCTAAATCGCCTATATCTTAACGGGGTCTGCTTAAATGCCCGCGCTAGTATAGATTACGAACTTAAGGTACTTTATATACTTAACCTTAAACTCGCACTTATCCGGATTAAGGTATAAGCTATATAGGTAAAGGCGGTTTAAGACCCTCCGCACTTTTTATATATAGTCCTTATATAAGCCGCTACTATAAATAAGAATATTATTAATATAAGCGGAGGCGAACTTATTAAGGAAGTCGCGAAGGACGTTATTAATATAATGTTAAAAGGTAGCCGGGGCCTTAGTAAGACTAAAAAGGGTTACTAGCTACTTAAATAAGCTATAATAAGTATAAAAGGCCGTCTTTTACTCTTTACTCTCCGTAATCCGTACCTTATAAAACGCCTATATAATATTAAGCTTAGTAAACTACTTTGCTTTTAATAGGTTATAGAGCGTATTAAAGATTAAGGGGAGCGGGTAATAGTCCGGCTATATAATTACGTTAAGGGCCCGATAATCGTAATAAAAGCGGATTCCGCCCCTTAGTTTTTAGACAAAGAGCACTAAGGCGCTTACCTTAAAGCTGCTCGCTTAGATAAACCCTTTATCTAAAAAGTCTTAAAAGGTCTTCTTAAGTACTAATAACTTAGCCCGGGATATACTATATAGCGGCTTAAAAGGCGCGGGGAACTCCTTTTCTTACTCGTCCGTGCGGATAAGGATCTTATAGTCGACTCCTAGCTTATAAGGGTTAAGCTTATCGGCCTTATACTTTATAAAAAGCGGCAATAAGTTATAAAAGCGCTAAGGGATTACCCTTCGTAAGTTTATAAGCGATTTTAGCGTCTTAATCTTTAAGGCCTTATCGATATCTATAAGGCTTATAGCGTAAATCGCTATATTAGCAGCGGCCTTGCCCTTTTAGCGTACAAGCCGTTTAACTATACCTATAAAGACTAAGGCGAGCACCTTAATAGCGTTAGCTAGCCTTAGTATAGCCTCTATCTCCTTAAAGGCGCCGTTAATATAGCGTAGCTATATCTCCGCTAAGCCGAACTATAGCCTTTTTTAGTATAAAACCGAGAAGGACTACGTATATATAAGCTAAGGCTTCTTTAAGATTAAAGGGAATTTAAGCTCCGGGATTATATATACTACGATAAGCCTTAAGCAGCCGGCTACTTTTATAGCTAGCTAAGTAATACCTTTAATCTCTATACCCTTTATCTTATAAAAGGCGGGGTCTTTATTATTTAAGGCGAGCTAAGGTAGTATATTAACCGCTATAAAGCGGATTCCTATAAAAAGACGCTTCGCCGGCTTATATAAGCACTTTATAGCGAAGTAAGAGCCCGCTTTATAGCATAAGCATTAGCTATTAGTATATTATTTTTAGAACTCGTCGCTAAAGACTTATTTAGCCCGCTATTAAGAGGACTAGCCTGCTAATATAAAGGAGGTTAAGGTTATAGACGCCTTCTTTAAGCGTTTCGCGCGGTTAGTCTTTATCGCGGTTATAAAGGTATCGCTATTAATATTAATAATAAGCGCGTCTTATAAGAGGGGGGTAACCTTATCCCTGCTATATAAAGTGCGCTTTTATAACTTTTAAAAGCAAGGCGTCTATTTATAACCTTAAGCTACTTTTATAAGACGGCTAACGTACTCGCTATATATAAACGGTATAATAATAAAGATAAGCAGCTCGCGAAGTGCTAAGGTAATCGAGTTTCGTAGCTATATTAGCTTTACGCTATCTTTTTATATTATAGTACCCGCCGCTTAAAAAAGGGTTTCCTCGAACTTAAGGAGGAACTTCTTAAAGGACTATCCGTCCCTTTATTTAAGGGTATATAGCTTATCTTATGCTTTTTCTTATTCCTATATATTGCTAAACGCGTGGATAAGGTACTAAAAAAAGTCTTAAAGGTCTTAGGAGCTATTATAGCCCCCTTTTTCTTAAAAGCCCGCGATCCTCTATATTTAAAGCTTTAGTAGCGTATATAAAAGCGCGTACTAAACGGCGCTCCGGCCGCTATTAAGGCCGCATTCCTTATTAGTATAGTATTTCGCCTATAGCCGGCTAAAGAAAAAGTAAAAGCTCTTTAGCTTCTTATCTTATATTAGCTATAAGAGCGGCTTCCGTATTATAGTAATCGTAGGCGCCGTTCTTAGCGCGGCTAATATTATAGGGGTTAAAATAGGCTTTATAGTCGGCCCCTTTAGTATAGCGAGGAAGTTATCCCTTTAGCCGGCCGACGTACCTTTTAACGCCTTTAAAGCGTTTTATAACGACTTTATAATAGCGTCGTCCCGCTTTACTTAAGGCGGAGCTCCTGTTATTATACCGTCGAATAAGTCTATAATTAATAGCTTATACTATTATAAAGTAAGTAAAGGCTAGTATATAAGTGCCGTCCGTAGTATTATAATAATAAGCTATAAAGAGCTTGCTTATATATAGTAGGTCTATGTTTATATATATAGACCCGGCCCTCTTTATATAATAAGGCTTAAGCTATAGCTTAAGTCTTTATAACTTTATAAGTTAAAGACTTTAATAACCTTAATACCTTTTTAATAGCTAGACGTACGTTAGTTAGCGGAAAGGTATAAGTAGTAGCGCCGCGTAAAAAGGATAATAAGTCGGAAAGCTTAGCAACGGAAAGCGGGGGATAATTATAATAGCGGTAGTAAGTAAGATATAATATCTCGCTTATAAGCGGCTTATAAAGCTAGTAAGTAGTATAGGAAATTTAGCGGAGGATTAAAAAACAGTATAAAAAGGTAAGTAAGATAATAATATAAGATAAGGCTTAAATAAAGCTAGTCTCTTATAATATATCTTACTAAGAAATTTAAGTATTCCTTAGCGCGGAGACTCCTTACTACTTAATAAGTGCTTAAACGTATATCTTAAAGGAAAGTTAGAAAAATTTACTATAAGTTTTAACTAAACGCGCTAATCGCGTTAATAAAGATAAAGAAATATAACTAAATAGAAAGTAAAGATTTATAATAAGAGCCGCTTACTAGCTATCTTAAGCTACTTAGCTACTATTAGCTAAGCAGGCCGAAAAAACTATTAAAAGGATAAAGATAGCGTACTATTAATATAGCGTAAAGACGCTACTATAAAGCTATTACTTAACGCCCCCTTTACTTTATTCTTACTTTAAACTAATAAAGACGTTAGCTTTTCTTTCTTACTTAAGGGAGTTATTATAAAATCTAAACGGCTATACTTAGACTCCTTACTTTACTTTTAAGGAGCCTTATAAAACCCTATAATAAGAACGCTTAAAGTATATACTATAAAAGCTCGCTTAAGGAGATACGATAAATATTATTAGTTAGACCCCGCTAAGGTTTTTAGGATATAACTACGGAGGGTTAAAAGCCTACTTAATTATAGTTTATAACGTCTTTAACTATAAGAGATACTGTAAAAACTATTAAGCGGATTCCGCTAGTATCTTTAAAGGATTTTTAAGGATTTCCGCGGGATATCCTAATTATAGTTCGACCCGTTTTTAACTATAAAAGCACCTTAAAAGATATAGGATAAACCTTACCGCGATTTTTAAGAGATATCTAAGGATATTTAAAGGATTTCCCTAACTATAGTCTATAGTATTTTTAACTAAGCTTATACTTAGTTTATTAAGCGATTTTATAAGGATATCTACGGTTTATCTATATACTATAAATAGTATAGTTAGAGATCCTTAAAATTAGCTTAAAGAACTAAGTATAAAGTAGCTAGCTATACCTTTAAGAATAGATAAGCTTTTTACTATTTTTAAACCTTTATATACGTTTATATATAGTAATTAGTCCGTTATACTAGCTTAACTAGCGGTAATTAGTTTATAGTACCGGCCTTAACTAGCGGTAATTAGTCCGTAATACCGGCCTTAACTAATAGTAATTAGTCCGTAGTACCGGCCTTAACTAGTAGTAATTAGTCCGCGCCCTATCCCCTTATTCTTACGCTATAAAGCGTAGCACCTTATTACTTAAAGTAAACGGCGGTATATTATTATTAAAATAATTAATTACTTTAAGTATAGTAAGTTATAGTTTTTTATAACTTATAGTAGCTTTTAAGTCTTATACTTAAGCTTAACCGCTTTATTCTCTTAGTTAAAGAGTTTTATATTAAGTTATAAAGGCCGCGCGTTATGCTTTTATCTTAACTACTTAAGTAGCTAACTCCTTTTTTACTTTTTTAAAGGGTTTTATAATTTTTAGGAAAAAGACCGCTTTTTCGTTTACTTATAAGTTATACTTACTTAGCTAGCCTTTTTAAGCTATAAGGAACTCCTTTCTTAGCTTTCCGCTGCTTTTTTTTATTATATAGCTTTATAAGATTTATTTTATTTCTTACTTATTTAAGTAAGGTATTTTTCTATCTTAAACTAAGCTTAAGTATATAGCTAGCTTGTTTACTAAGCGTAGTTATATTATTAAAATAACTAAATAGATATTAAAGGACCTTTTTATATTTAACTAGTATATAAGTTATCTTACTTTAGTAATAACTTTAAACGGCTTAGTATATCTTTTTTTAAGCTTTACTAGTTTGCTCTCCGTAATATAATAGCCCTTAATAAGCTATAGCTAAACTTAATTACTAAGCTTAAAATTTAGCAAGCGGTGTTTTTTATTATATTTATTTTTTATAGCGGCTTAAGTATAAGTAATAGCTAACTTAGCTTTTTTTTATAAGACTTCTTAGTTTTATAAGTATAAGTAGTTATTAAAAAACCGGAGGCTATTATTTCTTCTTATTTTTATAATAAGCTTATTAAAGGCTATATAAATTACTAAAAAGAAAGAATTATTAAGGCTAAACTAAAAGCTAATAAGTATATTAGTTTAGTATAAGTCTAAGAAATCGGCGGTAAAGAATTATAGCGCAATTTTTATAGTTTAGTTTCGCCTTTTTAATAAGCCGTTAGTTTAAAGGTACTAAGCGGTAAATATAAGAAGCTTTAATTTAAAAGCTTGCTATAAAGTCCGTTAAAATACTAAGGTAAACTTTAAGTCTTAGTTAAAGATTATGCTTTTTAAAATCCCTTAGTTAGCGCGGAGTAGCTTAATATATAACGCTTATACTTAGCCTTTCGCTATAAACTAATTATTACTTAAGATAAAAAGATATATTTTTAAGAATTTATTAGTTATAGTTAGTAAAGTATTAAAAAAGTTCTTTATAAGATCTTTTTATAAGAATTATTTAGCTTAGACTATTAAGAGCTTAGTAATAAAGTCTATCGCTATTATATAGTATAAAACTAATAAGCTTTAAATTAAGATAAGCTACTTTAGCGCCTTACTTTAGTTAGTTTAGTTATAGTAGTAAGTATTATAGCTATCTATAACCTTATCTATATATTTACTAAGCTATAATATTAAGAAGCTCTTAAATAAATCTTATTATATATAGGTATAGCTAATATAAAAATATCTAACGTAAGCGTTTTTAATAATCTCCTTAGTATAGGTCTTAAAGATATATAGTCTCCGGCGTTTATCGTTTTTTATAAAGTATAGCAACCTTTATAAGTAAAGGAATAAAAGTTTAAAGACACCGTCCTTATTGCTAAGCTACGCCCGTCGTTCTCCGTAAATTATAGTAACTCTTTTAACTAAAACAATAAGAGTCCGGGGATACTATCTTTATCGCTAAGCTATGCTATAATCTTTACTTACTATATATCCTTTATATATCCGTCGATTATTTTTTAGCAGAGCGGTAATTTAATTAATACTTCTATATAAATAAATATATAGTTTATTATCTTATCTTCTTAAATATGTTTTAATTCTCCTTCTTAGTTTAAGGATACTAGCTTATTATCTTAGTACGGTAAATATAAAAAAGCGTTTAGTATAACGTTTTTAATACTTAGGATATAGCATACCTTAAGCGGGAATTAGCTTAAGTATTAAGATATAAGAACTAGCTTATTATTCGATTTTATATTAATATAAAATAAGGATTTTTAGTATACGATTTTATAAGTGCTTATATAATTAGTAAAAATAACTACTTATAATATTCTTATAGATAGTACTATAATACGTAACTTATAAACTGCTTATACTAAACTAGCTACTTTAAGTTTTATAGGCTAATATTAAGGTTCTTTACCTTAAAAGGCGCGGCTTAAATAAACGATAAGCTAAACCTTAGTTTAAGCTAGTAGCGTCTTTTTATCTTATTTTATGCTTTCTTTTAAGTAAAAAGCTATAGCCGCTACTTTATATTTTTAAGATATATTAATCTAGATAAATAGTTATTAAGTAAGGTTAAAGTAGTAAATCGTTTATAGCTTAGTAAGTTTCTTAGTTAAAATCACAAAGGCCTTTTTTTCTTTTAAAGTAAGCTAAAAAGCGGCTTTCGCGGTATATTAAGCCTATTCTTAGCCCCTTAAAGGGACCCCTTCTTCTTATCTTACTTAAAGTAGCTTTACCTTTTATTTTATAAGATATTAACTTTTTTAGTTAAATACAGGACTATATAGTATAGCTACTTAATAAGGCTAATCTATTTTTTAAGCTATTAAAGGTTCTTTAAAAACGCAATATCCTTTAAGGCTTATATACGTTTATTTATATTTATTAAGCTAATAGCGTCGACCTTAAATTTAAGGAGCTATATAAAGAAGTATATTAAAAAAGACTTTAGTTTAAATAAGGTAATATTATAATCGTAAAAAGCGTAAAATATAGCCTTTAAATATTAAAGGTGTTTTTTAACTATATCGGAGTAAATAATAATATTATTAATATAAGCCGCTATATATTCTTAGTATTTATAAAGGAAGTTATTAATAAACTTTTAAATATATACTAAGGAGTTTTAAAAGCTTATAAATATTATTAGTAATCTTTTTAGCTTATAATAGCTTATAACTATAAACCTTTTTTAGTAGTCTTAATAAACTAAAAACTAATAAAAAAACAATTATACGTTTACTATATAAATAAACTTCTTCTTTTAAAAGCGTTTAATTATATTACTTTAAAAAGGCATTAAGTAAGTATTTAAAGTAGTAATAGCGTTAATCTCTTATAAGTTTATAACTACTTATTCTTTTTCCTTTTTATTTACTATCTTCTATACTATAAATACCGGCGCTATAAACGGGGTTAGCCTATAAACTTATTTTAATTAGCCTTATACGGTTAGCTAGCTAAATATTATATTTACTACCTTTTTATCTTTATCGCTTAATAAGTATAATTTTAATATAACTTATTAATATTACTATCCTTTTACTAAAAAAATACGTATATATTCGAATTCGTTTATATATACTACTCCCTTTATAAGGTGGCTGGCAGCTAGGCGGGGGGTGCCCCGTAAGACTAGTAGTGCGGTCGCCTTATAAAGCTAGCGTAAGGGGCAGTAATACCGTTAGGTGTTACTAGCGGACTTTTATCTATTAGTGCGACGGCAACCCCTCCCGTTATATTATAATTATAACACTTAACTATAGCTCTCTATTCGAGACCGGGCGACGGATAGCACCGGCTCGGCTACGTTAAGCTAATAGGGCAAGCACGTAACGGGCGCGCGGCAGCAGCGGGGCATAAGACCTAAGGCGCATTAAGACGTCGGGCAGCTAGGCCTACGGGTGACTGTATTAACTAGCCGAAGGGCGCGGCGCGCTAGGCCTTAGGAGCCCGCGTTAGCTAGGGTATCCCTGCCTACGGGAACCGGGGCTTATAGGCAAGCGCTCGGAAGCGTGTTAATTAAATTAGCAGCCCGAGGACGTGCTGCTATAAAGGGGGGATAGTTATAAAGTGGCTGGCAGCTAAGCGGGGGGTGCCCCGTAGGACTAGTAGTGCGGTCGCCTTATAAAGCTAGTGTAAGGGGCAGTAATACCGTTAAGTGTTATTAGCGGACTTTTGTCTATTAGTGTGATAGTAACCCCTTTTGTTATATTATACCCTTATCTTTTTAAAGGCGGGGAAATAATTAAAGGATATCTTAAAACTTTTAATACGTATTTTAAGTCCTTAGCGTAAATCTAAACGCCTTTATTAATAATAAGTTTAAGTAAGTCCTTAGTTTAGCCGATTTTAAGCTTATAGTTTATTATAAAATCCTTTTATAAGAAGTTCTTAGTAAGGTTTATTTTATCCGGTTTTCTTATAAGGGCTTCCGCTAAAGGAGTAGTAGTATTAACCTTTTTATATAGTCGAAATTACTTATTAAGGTCCGTAATTATCTTTACCTTTTAGTATTAATAAAGTATTAATAGTTCTTTAAAATAGTTTATCGCTATAAAGCTTTTATAATTTTATATTATTATTTAAGCAAGCTTAAAGTTATTAGGGAAAAATATTATATTATATTTTAATAGTAGCGCCCGGACTTATATAAGTAAGGCGTAGCTAAAACTAGCTAAAATTGTTATAATAACGAAGTAAATTACCTGTTTATATATTGCTAATCTTAGCTAAACTATTTTCACTTTAGCTTTAATCCCTTTATAAGCCTTTATTTATAAGACCGATATAAAGTTAATAAGGTCTTTTTAATAAGGAACTAAAAAGTCTTAGCTAAGTAATATATTATCTATTAAGCGTTTTACTATTTAAGCGCCGATCCTTACTTTTATAACTATAAGGCTACTATTTAGCCGCCTTAATATATACCCGGTAAATTTTCCTTATTTAATAGTAGCTATCTTTCTTTCTTTTTTAATAAGAATTTATTAAGAGGAGTTTATAGTTATATTTTAAAAAGTCTTTATTAAGTTAGCTTAAATAAAGCTTTAGTTTACCTTTATATCTATATAAGCTTTAATGTTTATCTTAAGCCTTTTTTTTTATAAACTAATAAGCATATATAAGTAAATCGTAATAGCTTATTAAAGCTTAATAGCTAAACGTTAAAAGAAGCTTTAACTATCTAAACGCTTTATAGCTTTAAAATAACTACTAATTATACTAAGCTATATCTTTATATAATAACGTTTTAGTTAAGGTTAAAGGGGTATTTATTTTTAACGTATTAATAAAGCTTATTTTATAAGGGGAATGCTTTATTATAAAATCTATATACTTTATTAGCCTTTAAAACTAAGTCTATTATAGTATAGATTGCGATTTCTTTTAAGTTTTTACTAGTATTTAACTAAGCTTTTTTATATTATACTCTTTATTCTTTAAATAGTTATTAGTCTTTATTATAGTTTTTTCCTTCGTTATAAAGTATGCCCGCTTTAGCTTTAGCGTTAGTAAGTATATAGTCTTAAAGGTTCTTTTTTTCTTAAGTAAGAGGACCTTAACTCGTATTCTTAACTATTTAAACAGGTTTCTCCCTTAACTTAGTAAGCGCTATAAGGCTTATAGTATATCCGCCTTTATTAAGCGGTTTAAAAACATAACTTACGGCCTTAGCAAGCCTTTAATAAATAGTTAAGGCGTCCCGGACTATCTTTTAAGTGCGTATAAGGTATAGTTAGTTAGCCCTTGCTTTTTTATAGGTTAAACTTATTTTTTTCGTGCTAATAAGTACTTTTAAAATCCTTAAGTATATTTAACTTATAGCTAAAAAAGAACTTCCTTATATTTATTAATTTATTTATTAATATCCTCGTTTCTTATTAAACGTTATAAACATGCTTATAAATAAATATTTACCTTTTACTTAATTATTATAATTAAGTAGTTTAGTTAATAAAGCGCGGCCTTAGTTTTATATTATAAGCGCGATATTTAAAACTTAAAGTTAGATCTTACTACTATATCTTTAATAGTAAAGTGCTTTTTATTAAGTGTTTATATTATTATATTTAAGCGGATTTTAAACTATTTTTATAAAGTAAAGATTTATTAGCTTAATTTAATACTAAGCTTACTAAGTTCTTTTTATTATAGTTTTAAAAGGTCTTTAAAATACTATTCCGCTATACTTCCTTTAAAGAAAGAAGGCAATTAAATAGCTAATTTATTTATATAAGCCTTACTTTTACTAGCGTTTTAGCGGATAAAGTTAATAAAACGGTTTACTTTTTAAAATATACTAGCTTTATTATCTTTTTAGACTTTATTAAAAGATACTTTTAAAAGTCTTAATAGGTTAAATCTCTTTATATCTTTAGCTTATAGTTAAGATTTTTCTTAAAGCTTAGTAAGCGCGTCTTTTTTTTTTAATACTTAAAAGAGATTAAGGAATTATTTGTTTAATATTATTACTATTTTTATTAAGAGGCTTAAAGCTATACTTAGTTTTAGTATCTACGTATTAAGGATAAATAAGTTTAGCTTACTAAAAGTATCGCTTACTATATCCTTATTACTTATTATTAAGGTTTTAGTCTTAATACTCTCGCTAAGCGCTTAACTTTTTATCTTATACGCGTCCCGGAATTTAGTATACCGCGGGGCCCTTAGTATAAGAAGCTTATTTTTATTAATTAAAAGTCCCGAAAATACTTTAGTTAGCGCGGCTATAGTAAATAAAGCTAAACGGTAATACTAAACTAAAAAACTACTAAGTATTCTTTAAGGCGGATTTCCGGTTAAGGCCTTTAAGCTAAACTTTATTAGTAGTATATAGTAGAAATATCCGCTAAGCTTATTATCTTAAGGAAAAAGTAACTTTATTATAAGCTTAATCCGGAAGGTATTTAATAAGTAAGAAGCTAAATAGTTTTAAGGTTAGCTTATCCTTACTTTTTTTATTTAAAGAATAATTAATCTATTTAAGTAATACTAAATTTAGTTTACTTAATTATATAAGTTTTATTGTTTTATAGTTTATCTTTTATTAGTATTTTAAAAGCGGATTACCTCTTAAAGGGTAATAGTCCTAGCTTAGCTAAGCGGGACTTATTTTATATCCTATTTAGCTTTATAAGCTATCGCGGTATAGTACCTTAAAAAGAGTAAAGAAGATTATTAAACTAATATACTTAATAGGCTATAGCCTTTTTCGCTTTTATAGCTTACTTATCTTAAAGTTTTATTATAAGCGCGTTAAGGAAAAAGTACTTATTATTAAGGTTAAACTTAAAGGCTAATAAAAGCTTTTTATTAAAGAAAATATCGTTTAATATTTAACTTCTTATAAGATAAGTATTTAATTATATAATATAGTTGCTCTTAGCTTAGCGGATATTTAAAGGATTTTTATTTAAATAAGTAAGAATTACTATTATTTACTACACTTTATAGTATAAGGATAAAAAGATAAAGTACGGACTAATTACCGCTAGTTAAAGCTAGTACTATAAGCTAATTACTACTAGTTAAGGCTAGTATTATAAACTAATTACTATTAATTAAGCTAGTATAATAAACTAATTACTATATATAAACGTATATAAAGGTTTAAAAATAGTAAAAAGCTTATTTATTCTTTAAGATATAGCTAGCTACTTTATACTAAGTTTTTTAAGCTAATTTTAAAGATCTTTAACTATATTATTCTTTTATTTATTATTAATATATAAATAAACTATAAGTATCCTTATAGAATTACTTAATAAACTAAGTATAAGCTTAGTTAAAAATACTATAAACTATAGTTAGGGAAATCCCTTAAATATCCTTAAATATCCCTTAAAAATCGCGGTAAAGTTTATTTTATATCTTTTAAGGTGCTTTTATAGTTAAAAATAAGTTAAACTATAATTAAGATATCCTATAAAAATCCTTAAATATCCTTTAAAGATACCGGCGGAATCCGCTTAATAGTTTTTATAGTATTTTTTATAGTTAAAGATATCGTAAACTATAGTTAAGTAAGCTCTTAACCCTTTATAGTTATATCTTAAAAACCTTAATAAGGTCCGACTAGTAATATTTATTATATCTCTTTAAGCGAGCCTTTATAGTATATGCTTTAAGCATTCTTATCGCAGGTTTTTATAAAGCTCCTTAAAAGTAAAGTAAGGAGTTTAAGCATAGCTATTTAAATTTCGTAATAACTCCTTTAAATAAAAAAGAAAAGCTAACGTCCTTATTAGTTTAAAGTAAGAATAAAGTAAAGGGGGCGCTAAGTAATAGCTTCGAAATAGCGTTTTTATACTATATTAATAGTACGCTATCTTTATCCTTTTATTACGGACTATGCCGTAAGAAGAGCTATAGTTATACTACAGCTAATAACTTAAAGTTAGGCTAACGTATAGCTAAAGTCGTATAAAGCTCTACCTAAACTCGGCCTAACTTTAACCTAAACTTAACCTAAGTACGGGCTGCTTAAGCGACCCCTATATAGTACGGAGCTACGTAGCTTAGATAAAGATTTCCCCTTTCCCTCTTTAGCTTAAGATAAATAATTATTCGGCTACGTGCTACTAAACTAAGTATATATAGGCCCTTAATATATCTAAAGCTCCTTTTAAATAAGGTTATATAACTTAAGAAGAGACTCGCTAACTATAATATAGCGCGAGTAAGAAGCCTACTTAGTATAAGGGGGCTATGCTTATAAAGCTTAGGAGGGAGGGCTAAGAGAGGCCGATATCTAAACGAGGGTTAAATAAGCAATCCTCTTACTATAAATAGGGGCCGTTAAAATAAGCTACTAGGTTTAAGCAAGCTAGTAATAAATCTAATAGCTAATAGGCTAGTTTAAGGCCTTAATATAAAAGCTAAAGGAGATAATAAAGATATATATATAAAGAGGGGCCGGCCTATTAATCGGTAGTTTAATACTACCTTACGATATAATAGTAGGGGCCGCGATACCCGTAATAAAGAAGGAAGTAACGAAAAAGAAAGACTAGCGGAAGCTACTCCTAGCGCTAAGGAAATTCGACGGCTAGCGGCGCTACTTTATACTTTAAGCATAATATATATAAGAAAAGTATAAGATCGACTAAGACTTCTTCTTAAGCTTAAAGGAGGTTTTTTACTTAATCTATAACTACTTAAATATAGGGCTATAGCAGACTATAGCGACTTACTATAATATTAGCGCGGACTAAGGTTATAATTAATAAGAATTCCTTAAGTACCTTAATTTAATTTACCTTAACGTTGATATTTAATCGCGGGCGGCGGCGGCTATCCGCATAATTAAATAAAGAAAGAACTAAACGTTCGCGGCGTTCCTCCTTAAGTTTAAGTAGAGGCTCTTCGAGGCGGGAGGGGGGTCGTAGCTATATAATATATAGATCGTGTTTTTAAAGGGCGCCTTAAGCCTTCGCCTTAAGGAGGCGCTCGTAACGGTTAACCTCCTAACTTTAAGCTTCTTAGCGTATACTAATTAAGTAGCGTAGATCGTAGTAAAGCTAAAAAAGGTTTAGTAAACTAAGTAGCCGTTTTAAAGCCGGAAAAAAGTAATAAGGGGGGGGACTTAAAACTAAAAAGACTTAAAAGGTAATACTTTAATAAGTAAAATTAACGCTATAACTTAGCTAGGAGAAGGATAAAGCCGGCTTAATATATAAAGGTATTTCGCTTATAGGATAATAAGGTATATTGCCCGCTTTTATAAAAAAAAGAAAAAAGGAACTTTATAAGTAGCTATAGCTATAACTAAAAAGGTAATTAAAGTAAATTCTAACTTAAGAAAAAAGAAACCTTAATATAAAGTCGGGCGCTAAAAAAGAAGGAGAAATAGTAAGTAGCTTAAAGGTTAATAAAAAAGCACCTTATACTAAACTTAGTATTGCTTAAGGTTAGTATTAATAAGAAGAAAAGGCTTAATATACTTATAAATATAAGCTATAACTACTATATTATAGTAAGCGAGGGGGTAGCAATAAGGCTATAAATACCCTTTATAAATAGGACGAGGAGGCTACTACGGCCTTTTTTAAAAGACGTACTAACGCTTTAAACGAAAGGGATCGTAGCGTTTAAGATAGAGATTAATAAGTACTTAAAATAAATATTCGCCTATATAGTACCGGAGTTAAGCTATAACGTGTTCTTAAGGAGACTATAGATAAAGAAGAATAAGGTAGTTTATAATGCTAAGGGGGATCGGATCCGGCACGGAAAAGCGGGGATTTAGATCGGCCTTTAAGGATTAAAGGAAGCCGCGAAGATCGCGAATATTTAAGAGGCGAAGCTAGTAAGCGCCTTTATCTTCGCGGCGGAGTGCTAATAAGAAAGGGCTTAAAAGGATAGCTAAAGGCGATAACAAGCGCTTAATATAAAGGCGGTTACGATAAAGGATATAAAGAAAGCCTTTTAGCTAAAGACGCTAGTTAACCCGGCGGACTATATCCCGGCTTAAGTATTATAAGCTTATTTAAACCTTTTCGCACCTATAAAGGTACTTAAGCAACCTTTATTCTAACTAAGCATAGACTATAAGATCTATCTTACCTTAAATAAAGATAGTAAGGAACCGCTACTACTATAAGGGCCCCTTTACGATATATTAAAAAAAGAACTCCTTATCCTTTAAAAGACTTTAAATAAGCTACTAAAAGCAAACCTTATCCGCTTAAGCAGTTCGTTAGCCGCGGCGCTAGTATTATTTATAAAGAAGGCTAATAGCCGATTACGCTTTTACTATAATTACTAAGCCTTAAATATAATTATAAAAAGGGATTTATATACGCTACTATTAATTATAAAAATGCTAAGGATATTAGTAAAAGTATAATAGTTTACGAAACTTAACGTTATTATAGCGTTTTATAAGATTAAAATTATAAAAGGCTATAAGTTTAAGACAGCCTTTTAAATAAGGTTTAAACTATTTAAATAGTAAGTATACTTATTTAGCTTTATAAGAACGCCGGCTACCTTTTAGCGCTATATTAACTAAGTGCTAAAAGACTATATCTATAAGTTCGTTATAGTATATATAGATAACGTTTTAATCTACTTATTAAGGTCGCTCCGCAATTATTAAAAGAAAGTAGTAAAGGTACTTAAAAAGCTATAAAAAGCAGGCCTTATACTAAACTTATAGAAATACGACTTTATAATAAAAAAAGTAAAGTACTTAAGTTTTATTATATAAGCTAAAAGTAAGGTTTAGTATAACTTAAAAAGGATTTAAGCTATCCGGATATAGTAAGCGCTAAAGAATATAAAAGGCGTTCGGAGCTTCTTTAAGTTTACGAATTACTACTATACCTTTATCCCGCTTTACGCTAAGGCCTCGCGGTGCTTAAACGGCCTTTATAAAAAAAACGCGATATTCTTATAAACTAATAAGCACTAAGCCGCGTTTAAGTTTATCTAAGAGGCATTTTATAACACGCTAGTACTATAGCTATATAACCTTAAAAGGGAAACGTACTTAAAGGCAGACTGCTTTAAATACGCGATAAGCGGCGTGCTAATATAAGTAAGACTAAACGGGATACGATACTTAATAAGGTTTTTCTTAAAACGACTTAACGTAGCGGAGTATAACTACTTAATCTACGATAAGGAGTTACTCGCGATTATATAATACTTAAACTTTTAAAGAGTAAAGCTACGTAATACGCTAGCGTTTATAGTATTAACGGATTATAGGAATTTAAAATACTTTATAATAAAAAGGAAGTTAAATAAAAGGTAAAGTAAATAAGCAATAAAGCTTACTTTATATAACTTTATATTAAAGTACCGCTTAAGGAGGTTAGCGGTAATACTTAACGCTTTATCGCGCCGCGATTAAGATAAACCGGAAAAGGCATCTAATAAAAAGGAAATAAGACGCGTAGTATAGATAATCCCGGATAGCGCGCGATTAATAAGACGCCGGGTCCCCCTTAGCGGTAAGTATATAAACCTCCCGCGACGATTAATATAAGAAGAGCGTACTATTACGATAATACGGGAAGGGGAAAAGAACGCGGGGTTAATTACTTATATAAGTAAGGCGGACGACTTTATACTTTAAGATAAAGGCGGGGCGAATAAGGGCGGAGTTTAGCTAAAATTTAACCTAAACTTAAGCTAAGACGCGCTTAAGGAATAAGCACGACCGGCTTATATATTCGATAAGTAAAAGATATAAGAGCAGTAAATAACGATACTATAAAAGAATAAGGAGTATTAAGTAGTATTTTAAGTAGTATAAAACGGCGACTAATCGCTTACCTTAAAATAGTAATTAAAAGTCTAAGTAAGTAAGTATATAATTAATATAAGAGGGCGCCTTTGTTTTAAAGACCGACTTTAAGTACTAAGGAAGGCTTAATACCTTAAGGAGGGGGAGGACGAAGAGCTAAATAAGCTCCGGATATTAATCGCTTAGCGGATATATAACTTAATAGCGGTAAGATACTTAAGGCGCGAGGGGACGCTCGCGATACTAACTTAAAAGTTCTTTTAGCTAAGCTAGTTATTAATAGTACGCTAGCTTATCGTAAACTATAAGCTATATAGTAAGGGGTATATTTAAAAGCAACTTTAAAAAGGGCTCTTTTAATTATTGCCGCCCTTTATATAGCTATTAGCATACTTAATAATAAACTTTATAGTTAACTTACCGCTAATAAGGACTAAGGGCTCTTAAAACCTTTAAGTAATAATAGACTAGTTAAAAAAGGCGATAACTTTAAAAGCGATACTAATAATAAAAGTAGTAGTATACGCTACTAAGTTCTTATAATTCTACTTCCGCTTTTATAAAATGCTAAAATCTATTATCTTAAATCAAGGGACGAACTAAATAAGGCAATTTTAAAAGGAATTCTATTAATAGACTAAGGTTTAAAGGAAACTAAGTTTAGCTTACTACCTATAAACTAATAAAGCGACGGAGCGCGTAAACTAAGAGGTATAAGTATACCTTTATATATATATTTACTATAAGTAAGATAATTAAGGGGTATAGCTACCTTACGCTTAAGCAGCGCTTAATAATTAAGTAATATCGATAATAAGTATAAGCCCTTTCTTCGCTATATATAAGTACGATATTAAGCTAATCTAGATCGTATAAAAGGAGGGACCGCTTATACTAAACGCGGAGAGCGTATAAAGCCTCGTATAAAGGATAAAGGAAGTCGCCGACTTCCTTTAAACGGCGATTACTATATTATAAGTAAGGTAAAAAGAGATAGCAAACCGGTCTTATATACTAGTAAAAAGACTTTAAGTAAGCGATAAAGTATAGCTAGATATAAAGAAGTATACTACGGATAGGCCTTACTAAAAGCTTAACTAGCTATACTAAAAGTATACTATAATAAAGGTAGTTAGCTTATATATAGTAAAACTTAATATACTAAGGAGGGTATATAAGAGACTATATATAAAGTTCCTCCGCCGCGTAGCGGATAACCCCTTACTTAGCTAAGTAGTCGATAACTATTAGCTACTACTAGTAATTAAAGAAGATAACGAACTAAAGTACGTTATAAAGAAGATCGAGTAAGCTTAATAAAGATAGATTAAAAGGGGGAGGTAAAGCTAAGTTTTAGTAAAGTAGTATAAGTATACTAACTTAACGTAGTAGCTAATTAGTAACTTTTAAGATATAATCGCCTTAAAGGAATTTAAAGAATAGTATAGTAGTATAATAAAGAACGATAAAGGTAAAGCGGAAAGACGATAATAAGCTAAGTAAGGGAGCGGGAGACGGGATAAAGGAGCTAGTAAAGAAAAAGATAAAAACTAAGAAAAATAAAAAAGAGTTTCGGGCTATGCTTAGTAAGTATTAAAACGATTTTAAACGATAAATATAAGGAAGATATGCTATAAATATATACTAAGTAAGGATAATAACTAAATAAATAACGGATATAATAAAATACAATAAGATATAAAGTAAATATAGATAGAATATATAAGGAACTAAGACTTGATTTAAGTAAGCTACTTACTACTAACTAATACTAATAGATTAACCTTAAATATTAAGGTATATCTAGGCCTAGCGCGCTATAATAGCGGCGCGGGCTAACTCCGTATACTATAGTAATCGTTAATAATATCCTTTAAGCTAGTATTTATTAAAGATTAAAGAATATACATATAGGTTAGCGCGATAGTCTTTAAACGTCCTTTAAGACGTATAATCTTAAAGCGCGTTAGCGGCAGTAACTATAGCGCCGGTATATTAATATCGCGTTAGTATTATATTATATAAAGTTTAAGAATAAGAACGTATAAGTAAATAATATAACTTAGCGCGGGCGTAAGCAAAATAATTATAAGCCCGGGGCGAGGCTTAATTTTAATAAGCGCTATACTAAGTATCCGTATTAAAAGACGCTATATATTTAATATATGCGAGGTAAGGGGGGCGCCGTATAGTAGTGCTACGGGTTACGCTCCGCTTATTAAGTAACGGCGGCGGGCGCGAAAACTAATATAAGGGCGGTAGCGTATAATTGCCGGGCGTGCTAAAGGGCCTTAAATAGGTAGACGCCTACGATATAGCGGGAGATAGGGCGCGGGGAGTTATAATAAATATATTAAGGCGCAGCGCGACGAAGCTATTATAAGAGGGGGCGCGCGCGCAAGGGAATTAATAATTAAAAAAGAAGAAAAGAGAAAGGAGGGAGAGGGAAAGAGAAAGGGTATTTATACTTAAGGACTATAAGCGGCGGGAAGGTAAGGCGTGCCTTAAGCACTAATAATAGTAGTAAGCGAAGGAGATACGTTATACTGCCTTAGCGCTACTTAAGATAACGTAGCGGCGTAAATAAGCGAGCGTATAACGTATTTAACGCTATAAGGCGATATTAGTTAAGGGAGTGCGTCGACGTATAACTATAAGCACGATAAGGACGACCGCACTAATTAACGTTAAGCGCGAAGCGGGGGGGTAAGGCGACGATATTATATCCCCCGGTGCGCAACGGCTTAAAGAGGGGATAGTATTACGGGCTATATTATAAGAAAAGCTATAGTTATACTATAGCGAATAACTTAAAGTTAGGCCGATATATAGCTAAAGTCGTATAAAGCTTTACTTAAACTTAGCTTAACTTCGACTTAAACTCGACTTAAGTATAGGCTGCTTAAGCGACCTTTATATAGTATAGAGCTACGTAGCTTAAATAAAGATTTCCCCCTTCCCTCTCTAGCTTTAAATAAATAATTATTTAGCTATATATTATTAAACTAAGTATACGTAGGCCCTTAATACCTTTTAATAGTTTTTTTAGCTTATTCGGCTAATAGTAGCTAAGTAGCTTAAGATAGTTAGTAAGCGGCTTTTATTATAAATCCTTACTTTATATTTCGTTATATATCTTTATTTTTATTAAAGCGATTAGCGCGTTTAGCTAAAACTTATAGTAAAGTTTTTTTAACTCTTTTTTAAAGCGTGCGTATAAGTACTTATTAAGTAATAAAAAGTCTTTACGCTAAGGAATGCTTAAATTCCTTAATAAGATATATTATAAGAAACTAGCTTTATTTAAGCCTTATCTTTTATTATTATCTTACTTACCTTTTTATACTGTTTTTAGTCCTCCGCTAAATTTCCTATACTACTTACTAGCCTTATAAGCCGCTTATAAGCAAGATATTATATCTTACTTACTACCGCTATTATAATTATCTCTTGCTTTTTATTACTAGGCTTTTTAACTTATTATCTATTTTATACGGCGCTATTACTTACGCCTTTTTACTAACTAACGCGCGTTTAGCTACTAAGAAAGTATTAAAGTAAAGGTAAGCTATCTTATTAATAATAATAAGAATCGTTAATACTAAGGTATTAAATATCTATATTCCCGCTTAAAAGCGGGTAATAAAGTCCTTAATAGCCTTAATACTTAACTCCTCGCTCTTAAGCTTTTAAATATACTTAATAGTCTTAAAGAACCTTTTTATAAAAGGGGCCTTAAAAGCGAGAATATAAAGCGCGTAGTTAATATAGCTAATAAAGCGGATATTAAAGCCTAGGAATTTTATTACTTAAGCAAAAGTTAAGTTATGTTTAGACTTTTCGCGGGCTTATAAGTAAAACTTAGCGTAGTTTATATTTAAGCGGAAACTCCTAATTATTATAATCTTATCGCTAAAGTATAGGCCTGCGAAGCTAGGCTTATTAAGGATCGTATTAGTTACTACTAGCAGCTTTTATAAAATTAAGCAGCGGAATATATTATAAGGCTAGTTATTACTATCTTTTTCGGTTAAGAAGGGATAGCGGATAAACTATAATAAGGCGCTTATATACCTTTTTATAGCTAGGCTAAGTATAGCGGTAGGTAAAAAAAGCGTTTACTAAGTAAGACTAAATAGGTCCTTAAGGCTTATAGCGGCTATAAGCTAAAAAGGGGATTTTATAATATAAGTTAAACTATATATAAAGCGAGATAAGGTTTTAGCCGTAGTAGCTTAAGACGTTGCTATAAACTTAGCTATAAACTAGTTAAGTTAAGCCTTAAATATATAGTTAAGGATAGCGCGGATATCGTTTTAGTTATTTAGCTAAAATAAGTTCCGCTAACTATAGCGGCTACTATAAATCTTAAGACTATAGTAAGGTTAGCTAACTTAAAAGCGTTAAGTATTAGCTAGTTATTCCGTTAATAAAGATTTCCGGCTATACCTTAAAAATTATATAAGTAATAAAGGCTTTTAAATAATAAGAGCTAAGTAGGAGGTATAACTAAGTTACCGCGAAACTAGCCGTTTAAACTACGCTATAGTATAAAGCTAAGAAGTAAGTCGTTTAAGTTAAGTATTTAAAGAAAGTAGTATAAGCCGTCCCTTATAGTGCTATAGTTTAAGTTAAATCTATTAGCTTAAGCGCGGCTATAAAAAGCGGCGTAAGTTTATATAAAAGCTTAAACTTAAAGGTTTTAACTCTTATTAAAGGACTTAAAGCTATAAAGGATAGCCGCCTTATTTTTATAAAGCTTAAGCGCTTACTTATATTCTTTATATTAAAAGCGTAAAGGCTTATAAAAAGGCGGGCTAAAAAAGTAGTTATAGAATAGCTAGTCTTAGCTATAAAAGACATTAAACGATAAAAAGACTTAAAATAGAAGTATAAGATTTATAAGCTTAAGGTAAAGAAGGTTATATATATAGGAGTAAGCGAGGTATAGCGGGCTATAGTTAGCGGTAAAAGGAAATATAGTTATAAAAGGAAGAAAGGAAAAGAAAAAGGGTAAGCGGCGGAGAGAATTTAAATAAGTATACTATAAAACTAAAAGGGCCTTATTACTTAAGGTAAATAACGGTATATTATTATTAAAATAACTAATTACTTTAAGTATAGTAAGTTATAGTTTTTCGCGACTTATAATAGCTTTTAAGTCTTATACTTTAGCTTAACCGCTTAATTCTCTTAGTTAAAGAGTTTTATATTAAGTTATTAAAGCCGCGCGTTATACTTTTATTTAAACTACTTAAGTAGCTAACTCCTTTTATGTTTTTTTAAGGGCTTTTATAATCTTTAGTAAAAAGACCGCTTTTTCGTTTACTTATAAGTTATAGCTACTTAGCTAGCCTTTTTAAGCTATAAGGAACTCCTTTTTTAGCTTTCCGCCGCCTTTTTTTATTATATAGCTTTATAAGATTTGTTTTACTTTTTACTTATTTAAGTAAGGTATCCTTTTATTTTAAACTAGTCTTAAGTATATAGCTAGCTTATCCGCTAAGTATAGTTATACTACTAAAATAACCGGATAGATATTAAAAGACCTTTTTATATTTAGCCGGTATATAAGCTATCTTACTTTAGCAGTAACTTTAAACGGCTTAGTATGTCTTTTTTAAAGCTTTACTAGTTTACTATCTATAATATAATAGCACTTATTAAGCTATAGCTAGACTTAATTACTAAGCTTAAATTCTAGTAGGCGGTATTTTTTATTATATCTATCCTTTATAGCGGCTTAAGTATAAGCAATAGCTAACTTAGCTTCTTCTTATAAAACCTCTTAGTTTTATAGGTATAAGTAGTTATTAAAAAACTAAAGGCTATTATTTATTCTTATTTTTATAATATACTTATTAAAGGCCGTGTAAATTACTAAAAAAAAAGAATTATTAAGGCTAAACTAAAAAGCAACTAGTATATTAGTTTAGTATAAGTCTAAGAAATTAGTAGTAAAGAATTATAGCGCGATTTTAATAGTTTAGTTTCGTCTTTTTAATAAGCTATTAGTTTAAAAGTGCTAAGTAGTAAATATAAAAAGCTTTAATCTAAAGGCTACTATAAGGTCTGCTAAAATACTAAAGTAAACTTTATATCTTAGTTAAAGATTATCCCCTTTAAAATCCTTTAGTTAGCGCGGAGTAGCTTAGTATATAACGCTTATACTTAATCTTCCGCTATAAACTAGTTATTGCTTAAGATAAGGAGATATATTTTTAAGAATTTATTAGTTATAGTTAGTAAGGTATTAAAGAAGTTCTTTATAGGATCTTTTTATAAGGATTATTTAGCTTAAACTACTAAAAGCTTTATAATAAAGTCTATCGCTATTATATAGTATAAAACCGGCGGGCTTTAAATCGGGATAAGCTGCTTTAGCGTCTTACTTTAATCGGTTTAGTTTTAATAATAAGTATTATAGCTATCTACGACCTTATTTATATATTTACTAAGCTATAAGATCGAGAAGCTCTTAAATAAATCTTACTATATATAAGTGCGGCCGGTATAAAAATATTTAGCGTAAGTATCTTTAATAATTTCCTTAGTATAGGTCTTAAGGATATATAGTTTCCGGCGTTTGTTATTCTCTATAAAGTATAGTAACCCCTATAACTAAAAGAATAGGAGTTTAAGGATATTATCCTTATCGCCGAGCTATACTATAATTTTTACTTACTATATATCCTTTATATATCTATCGATTATTTTTTAGTAAAGCGGTAATTCGATTAATACTTCTACGTAAAGGAATATATAGTCTATTATCTTATTTTCTTAAATGCGTTTTAATTCCCCTTCTTAGTTTTAAGATACCGGCTTATTATCTTATTGCGGTAAACGTAAAACCGCGTCTAGCACGATATTTTTAACGCTTAAGATATAGTATACCTTAAGCGGGAATTAGCTTAAGTATTAAGATATAAAGATTAGCTTATTATTAAATTTTATATTAATAAAGAATAAGGATTTTTAGTATACGATTTTATAAGTACTTATATAGTTAGTAAAGATAACTACTTATAGCGTTCTTATAAATAGTATTATAGTATATAGCTTACGGACTACTTATATTAAACTAGCTACTTTAAGTTTTATAAGCTAGTATTAAGATTCTTTACTTTAAAAGAAGCTGCTTAAGTAAATAATAAGCTAAATCTTAGTCCGGGCTAGTAGCGTCTTTTTATCTTATTCTATGCCTTTTTTTAAGTAGAAAGCTATAGCCTTTACTTTATATTCTTAAGATATATTAATTTTAATAAATAGTTATTAAGCGTGGTTAAAGTAGTAAATCGTTTAAAGCTTAATAAGTTTCTTAATTAAAATTGCAAAGGCCTCTTCTTTTTCCGGAGTAGGCTAAAAAGCGGCTTTCGCGGTATATTAAGCCCGTCCTTAGCCTTTTAAGGAGACTCTTTCTTCTTATCCTACTTAAAGTAGCTCTGTTTTTTATTTTTATAGGATATCGACTTCCTTAGCAAAATATAGGACTATATAGCATAGCTACTTAATAAAGCTAATTTATTTTTTAAGCTATAAAAGGTTCTTTAAGAACGCGATATCCTTTAAGGCTTATATACGTTTATTTATTTTTATTAAGCTAATAGCGTTTACTTTAAATCTAAAGTGCTATATAGATAAGTATATTAAGAAAGACTTTAGTCTAAATAAAGTAATATTATAGTTATAGAAGGCGCGGAATATAGCCTTTAAATATTAAAGGTGGTTTTTAGCTATATTAAAGTAAATAATAATATTATTAATATAAGCCGCCGCGTATTTTTAGTATCTATAGAGAACGTTATTAATAAACTTTTAAATATATTTTAAGGAGTTCTTAAAGCTTATAAGTATTACTTATAATCTTTTTAGCCCGCGATAGCTTATAACTATAAACCTTTTTTAGTAGTCTTAGTAAACTAAAAACTAATAAAAAAACAATTATATATTTACTATATTAATAAACTTCTTTCCTTAAAGGAGTTTAATTATATCGCTTTAAAGGGGTATTAAGTAAGCGTTTAAGGTAATAATAGCGTTAATCCCTTATAAGTTTACGACTACTTATCTTTTTTTCTTTCCGTTTACTATCTTTTATATTATAAATACCGGCGGCGCGAACGGGGTTAGCTAGTAAACTTATTTTAATTAGCCTTATATAGTTAGCTAGCTAAATATCGTATTTACTACTTTCTTATCTTAATCGCTTAATAGGTATAATCTTAATATAACTTATTAGTATTGTTATCTTTTTATTAAAGAAATATATATATATTCGGATTTATTTATATATACTACTCCTTTATCCTTTTAAAAGCATGGAAATAATTAAAGGATATCTTAGACTTTTAATATATATTTTAAGTCCTTAGTATAGATCTAAACGCCCTTATTAGTAATAAGTTTAAGTAAGTCCTTAGTTCGGCCGATTTTAAGCTTATAGTTTGCTATAAGATCTTTTTATAAAAAGTCCTTAATAAGGTTTATTTTATCCGGATTTTCTATAAAGGCTTCTACTAAGGGAGTAGTAGCGTTAACCTCTTTATATAGCTAAAACTGCTTATTAAGGTCTATAATTATCCTTACTTTTTAGCCTTAGCAAAGTACTAATAGTTCTTTAAAATAGTTTACCGCTATAAAGCTTTTATAATCTTATATTATTATCCGGGCGAGCTTAAGGTTATCGGGGAAAAATATTATATTACGCTTTAATAGCGGCGCTTAAATCTATATAGGTAAGGCATAGCTAGAGCTAGCTAAAATCGTTATAGTAACTAAGTAAATTACCCGTTTATATATTGCTAGTTTTAGCTAAACTATCTTAACTTTAGCTTTAATCTCTTTATAAGCCCTTATTTATAAGACTAATATAAAGTTAATAAGGTCCTCTTAGTAAGGAACTAAAAAGTCTTAGCTAAGTAATATATTAGCCGCTAAGCGTTTTACTATTTAAGTATTAATTCTTACCTTTACGACCGCGAGGCTACTATTTAGCCTTCTTAGTATATACGCAGTAAATTCTACTTATTTAATAGTAGCTATCCTTCTTACGTTTTAAATAAGAATTTATTAAAAGGAGTTTATAGTTACGTTTTAAAAGGTCTTTATTAAGTTAGCTTAAATAAGGCTTTAGTCTGCCCCGGTATTTATATAAGCTTTAATACTTATTTTAAGCCTTTCTTTTCTATAAACTAGTAAGCGTGCGTAGGTAAATTATAACGGCCTATTAAGATTTAATAGCTAGATATTAAAGGAAGCCTTAACTATTTAAACGCTTTATAGCTTTTAAATAACTACTTACTATACTAAGTTATATCTTTATATATTAATATCTTAGTTAAAGTTAAGGGGGTGTTTATCTTTAATATATTAGTAAAGCTTATTCTTTAAAAGGAATACTTCGCTATAAAGTCCGTATACTTTATCGGCCTCTTATACTAAGTCTACTATAATATAGATTATAGTTTCCTTTAAGCTTTTATTAGTATTTAACTAAGCTCTTTTTATATCGTACTCTTTATCTCTTAAATAGTTATTAGTCTTTATTATAGTTCTTTCCTTAATAGTAAGGTATACTTACTTTAGCTTTAGTATTAATAAGTATATAGTCTTAAAGGTTCCTTCTCTCTTAAGCTAAAGGACCTTAGCTTATATTCTTTACTATTTAGGCGTATTTCTCCTTTAACTTAGCGAGCGCTATAAGGCTTATAGTATATCCGCCTTTACTAAGCGGTTTAAGAACGTAACCCGCGGCCTTAATAAGCCTTTAATAAATAGCGAAGGCGTCCCGGACTATTTTTTAAGTGCGTATAAGGTACAGCTAATTAGCCCTTGCCTTTTTATAGGTTAAACCTATTTCTTTTATACTAGTAAGTGCTTTTAAAATCCTTAAGTATATTTAACTTATAGCTAAGAAAGAATTTCCTTATATTCGTTAATTTATTTATAAATATCCTTATTTTTTACTAAACGTTATAAGGATTCTTATAAATAAACGTCTAGCCTTTAGTAAATTATTATAATTAAGTAGTTTAGCTAATAAAGCGCGGCTTTAGCTTTATATTATAAGCATAATATTTAAAACTTAAAGTTAAATCTTTTTACTATATTTTTAATAGTAAAGTGCTTTTTATTAAGTGCTTATTTCGCTATATTTTCGCGGATTTTAAACCGCTTTTATAAAGTAAAGATTTATTAGCTTAATTTAACGCTAAGCTCGCTAAGTTCTTTTTATTATAGTTTTAAAAGGTCCTTAAATTACTATTCCGCCGTACTTCCTTAAAAAAAAGGCAATTAAATAGCTAATTTATCTATATAAGCCTCGCATTTATTAACGTTTTAGCGGATAAAGTCGATAAAACGGTCTACTCTTTAAAACGTATTAGCTTTATTATTTTCTTAGACTTTATTAAAGGATACTTTTAAAAGTCTAAAAAGGTAAATCTCTTTATATCCTTAGCTTATAATTAAAGTCTTTTTTAAGGCTTAGTAAGCGCATTTTCTTTTATTAATACTTAAAGGAAACTAAGGAATTATTTATTTAATATTACTACTATTCTTATTAAAGGGCTTAAAGCTATACTTAGTCTTAGTATCTACGCGCTAAGTATAAATAGGTTTAGCCTGCTAAAAGTATCGCTTACCGCGTTTTTATTGCTTATTATTAAGGTCTTAGTCTTAATACTTTCGCTAAGCGCTTAACCTTTTATCTTATATACGTCTTAGAATTTAGTACGCTATAAGGCCCCCGGTATAAAAAGCTCGTTTTTATTAATTAAAAGTCTTAAAAATGCCTTAATTAGCGCGGCTATAGCGGATAAAGCTAAATAGTAATACTAAACTAAGAAACTATTAAGTATCCTTTAAAGCGGATTTTTAATTAAGGCCCTTAAGCTAAACTTTATTAGTAATATATAGTAAAAATATCCGCTAAGCTTATTATTTTAAGGAAAGAGTAACTTTATTATAGGCTTAATCCGGAAAGTATTTAGTAAGTAAGGAGTTAAATAGTTTTAAAGTTAGCTTATCCTTACTTTTTTTATTTAAAGGATAATTAATCTATTTAAGTAATACTAAATTTAGTTTACTTAGTTATATAGGTTTTATCGTTTTATAGTCTATTCTTTATTAGTATTTTAAAAGCGGATTACTTCTTAAAAGGTAGTAGTATTAGCTTAGCTAAGCGGGACTTATTCTATATCTTATTTAGCTTTATAAGCTATCGCGGTATAGTACTTTAAAAAAAGATAAAGGAGATTATTAAACTAATATACTTAGTAAGCCGCGGCCTTTTTTACTTTTATAGCTTACTTATTTTTAAGTTTTATTATAAGCGTATTAAGGAAATAGTGCTTATTATTAAGGTTAGACTTAAAGGCTAATAAAAGCTTCTTATTAAAGAAAATATCGTTTAGTATTTAACTTCTTATAAGATAAGTACTTAATCGATCGATATAATCGCTTTTAGCTTAGCGGATATTGAAGGGATTTTTATTTAAATAAGTAAGAATTATTACTATTTACTACGCTTTATAATATAAAGATAAAGGGATAAAGCGCGGACTAATTACCGCGAATTAAGGCTAATACTATAAACTAATTACTACTAGTTAAGGCTAGTACTATAAACTAATTACCGCTAGTTAAGCCGGTATAATAAACTAATTACTATATATAAACGTATATAAAGGTTTAAAAATAGTAAAAAGCTTATCTATTCTTTAAGATATAGCTAGCTACTTTATACTTAGGTTTTTAAGCTTATTTTAAGGATCTTTTACTATACTATCGTTTTATTTATTATTAATATATAAATAAACAGTAAATATCCTTATAAAATCGCTTAATAAACTAAGTATAAGCTTAGTTAAAAATATTATAAACTATAGTTAAGGAAATCCCTTAAATATCCTTAAATATCCCTTATAAATCGTAGTAAGGTTTATTTTATATCTTTTAAGGTGCTTTTATAATTAAAAATAGGTTAAACTATAGTTAAGATATCCTATAGAAATCCTTAAATATCCCTTAAAGATACTCGCAAAATCCGCTTAATAGTTTTTATAGTATTTTCTATAGTTAAAGATATTATAAACTATAGTTAAGTAGGCTCTTAACTTTTTATAGTTATATCTTAAAAACCTTAGTAAGGTTTAACCGGTAATGTTTATTATATCTCCTTAAGCGAGCCTTCGTAGTGCGTGCTTTAAGCGTTCTTATCGCGGGGTTCCGTAAAGCTCCTTAAGAGTAAAGTAAGGAGTCTAGGCGTAGCTATTTAAATTCCGTAATAAATATCCTATAAAGATCCTTAAATATCCTTTAAAGATATTAATAAAATCCGTTTAATAGTTTTAATAATATCTTTTATAAATAAAAACGTTATAAACTATAATTAAGTAAGCTTTTAAGCCTTTATAATAGTATCTTAAAAACTTTAGTAAGGTTTAATTAATAATATTTATTATATCTCTTTAAGCAGGCCTTTATAGTATATACTTTAAGCGTTTTTATCACGGGGTTTTATAAGACTTTTTAAGAGTAAAGTAAGGAGTTTAAGCATAGCCGTTTAGATTTTATAATACTATTATAGCTTATAAGTAAGCCTATACCTTTTAATTAATACGTTTTAAGCCCTTATTAGTCTATAAGTAATATATAAAGCAAAGTAGCTAAGTAACTTTAAGTAGCTTATAAAAGTATTACTAAAAGCGCTTTATTTAGTTAAAGCCTTAATTACTTATAATTAAAGTAAGCTAGCTATATATCCGCGCTTAGTATTAAAAAAAACGTTTTATATATACTTCCGCTTTTATAAAAAGTATTAGCTTAAGCACTATTTTCTTATTAAAGCGGTCTTTAATAACTTATATATAGCGATTCCTTTTTAATATAAGTAAAAGGTCTATTATAAAATATATTTAAATATATACTTAAAACTAGTTTAAGATTATATTATAGAATTTAAATAGCGATACTTAAACTCTTTACTTTCCTTTTAAGGAGCTTTATAAAACCCTGCGATAAAAACGCTTAAAGCACGCACTAAAAAAGCTTGCTTAAAGAGATATAATAAATATTACTAGTTAAACCCTATTAAGGTTTTTAAGACATAACTATAAAGGCTTAAAAGCCTATTTAATTATAGTTTATAACGTTTTTAACTATAAAAAATACTATAAAAACTATTAAGCGTATTTCGCTAGTATTTTTAAAGGATATCTAAAGATTTTTATAGGATATCTTAATTATAGTTTAACCCGTTTTTAACTATAAAAGTACTTTTAAAGATATAAAATAAACTTTACCGCGATTTTTAAAGGATATTTAAGGATATTTCAAAGATTTCTTTAATTATAGTTTATAATATTTTTAATTAAGCCTATTTTTAGTTTATTAAGTAATTTTATAAGGATATTTATAGTTTATTTATATATTAGTAATAAACGGAAGGATAGTATAGTTAAAAATCTTTAAAATTAGCTTAAAGAACTAAGTATAAAGTAGCTATATTGCGGAACCCTTAGTATTTTGTATATTTAAAGTAATAAGGCGTAATTTACTTAATTTAAATTTACTAGCCGGAAAGGGAGAAGAAGACTTAGTGCTAATTATTAAACTAAATAAAGTAAGGGTATCTTATTATACGGATTTCTTATATTAAAACTAGCTAAAAAAAAGGAAAGAAGTTAAGGGAAAAAAGAGGAAAGACCTTCTTTTATACTTTTTTAAGGCTACTAAAACGCTTTCTTTTTATATGCTTTTATATA
>JAPEBW010000507.1:0-49669 GCA_027405785.1 Ophiocordyceps robertsii | reverse complement strand
TTAAATATCCTTAAATATCCCTTAAAAATCGCGGTAAGGTTTATCCTATATCTTTTAAAGTGCTTTTATAGTTAAAAACGGGTCGAACTATAGTTAAGATATCTTATAAAAATCCTTAGAAATCCTTTAAAGATACTAGCAAAATCAGCTTAATAGTTTTTATAGTATCTCTTATAATTAAAGATATTATAAACTATAGTTAGGTAAGCTCTTAACCCTTTATAGTATTATCTTAAAAACCTTAGCGGGGTCCGACCGGTAATATTCGTCGTATCTTTTTAAGCGAGCCTTTATAGTATATACTTTAAGCGTTCTTATCGTAGGGTTTTATAAGGCTTCCTTAAGAGTAAAGTAAGGAGTCTAGGCATAGCTATTTAAATTCTATAATAACTCCTTTAAGTAAGAAAAAAAAGCTAACGTCTTTATTAGTTTAAAGTAAAAATAAAGTAAAGGGGGTGTTAAGTTATAGCTTTATAGTAGCGTCTTTATACTGTATTAATAGTACGCTATCCTTATTCTTTTAATAGGTTTTTCGGCCTATTTAGCTAATAGTAGCTAAGTAGCTTAAGATAATTAGTAAGCGGCTTTATTATAAATCCTTACTTTATATTTAATCGTGCGGCTTTATTCTTATTAAGGCGATTAGCGCGTTTAGCTAAAACTTATAGTAAAGTTTTCTAACTTTTCTTTAAAGCGTATATTTAGGCCTTTATTAAGTAGTAAGGAGTCTCCGCGCTAAGAAATACTTAAGTTCCTTAGCGGGATACGTTATAAAAGACTAGCTTTATTTAGGCATTATTTTATATTATTATCTTACTTACCTTTCTTATACCGTTTTTAATCCTCCGCTAAGTCTCCTGTTTTACTTACTAGCTTTATAGGCCGCCTATAAGTAAAATATTATATCCTACTTATTACCGCTATCGTAATTATCCCCCGCTTTTAATCGCTAAGCTTTCCGACTTATTATCCTTTTATATAGCGCTACTACGTATACCTTTCCGCTAACTAATACGCGTTTAGCTACTAAAAAGGTAATAAGGTAAAGGTAAGCTATCTTGCTAATATTAATAAGTATAGTTAGTACTAAGGTATTAAACGTTTATATTCCCGCTTAAAAGCGGGTAATAAGGTCCTTAATAGCCTTAATACTTAACTCCTTGCTCTTAAGGTTTTAAACGTACTTAATAGTCTTAAAAACCCTTTATAAAAAGAGGGCCTTAAGGGCGAAAATATAAAGCGCGTAGTTAATACGGCTAATAAAGCGGATATCGAAGCCTAAGAACTTTATTACTTAAGTTAAAGTAAAGTCGCGTTTAGACTTTTTATAAGCTTATAAGTAGAACTTAGTATAGTTTATAGCTAAGCGGAAACTCTTAATTATTATAATCTTATCGCTAGAGTATAGGCCCGCGAAGCTAGGTTTATTAAGGATTATATTAGTTATTATTAGCGGCTTTTATAAGATTAAGCGGCGAAATATATCGTAAGGCTAGTTATCGCTATCTCCTCTAGTTTAGGAGGGACGGCGGATAAACTATAATAAGGCGCTTATACGCCTTTATATAGCTAGGCTAAGCATAGCAGCGGGTAAAAAGAGCGTTCGCTAAGCGGGACTAAATAGGTCCTTAAGGCTTATAGCGGCTATAAGCTAAGAAAGGGATTTTATAGCACGGGCTAGACCGCGTATAAAGCGAGATAGGGTTTTAGCTATAGTAGCTTAAGACGCCGCTATAAACCTAGCTTTAAACTAATTAAGCTAGGCCTTAAATATAGAGTTAAGGATAGCGCGGATATCGTTTTAATCGTTTAGCTAAAGCGGGTTTCCGCTAGCTATAGCGGCTATTATAGATCTTAAGATTATAGCGAGGTTAGCTAACCTTAAGGCGTTAAGCATTAATTAGTTATTTTACTAATTAAGATTTCTAGCTACGCCTTAAAAAATATATAGGCAGCGGGGGCTTTCGGATAATAAAAGCTAAGCGGGAGGTATAGCTAAGTTACCGCGAAACTAGCTATTTAGACCTCGCTATAGTATAAGGCTAAGAGGTAAGTTATTTAAGTTAAGTATTTAAAGAGGGTAGTATAAGCTATTCTTTATAGTACTATAGTTTAAGTTAAATCTATTAGCTTAAGCGCGGTTGCGGAAAGCGGTATAGGTTTATACGGAAGCTTAAACTTAAAGGTTTTAACTTTCGCTAAAGGACTTAAAGCTATAAAGGATAGCCGCCTTGTTTTAATAAAGCTTAAGAGCTTGCTTATATCCTTCGTATTAAAGGCATAAGGGCATATAAAAAAGCGGGCTAAAAAAGTAATTATAAAATAGCTAGTCTTAGCTATAAGAGACGTTAAACGATAAAGGGACTTAAAATAAAAGTATAAAGATTATAGGCTTAAGGCAATAAAGGTTATATATATAGGAGTAGGCGAGGTATAGCAGGCTATAGCTAGTAGTAAAGGGAAATATAGTTATAAAAAAAAAAGGAAAGGAGAGAGGGCGGGCGGCGGAGAGAATTTAAATAAATATACTATAAGGCTAAAAAAGCCTTATTACTTAAGGTAAACGGCGGTATATTATTATTAAAATAACTAATTACTTTAAGTATAGTAAGTTATAGTTTCTTATAACTTATAGTAGCTTTTAAGTCTTATGCTTAAACTTAACCGCTTAATTCTCTTAGTTAAAGAGTTTCGTATTAAGTTATAAAAGCCGCGTATTATACTCTCGTTTAAACTACTTAAGTAGCTAACTCCTCTTATGCTTTTTTAAAGGCTTTTACGATTTTTAGCGAGAAGACCGCTTTTTCGTTTACTTATAAGTTATAGCTATTAAGCTAGCCTTTTTAAGCTATAAAAACCTACTTTTTTAGCTTTCCGCCGCTTTTTTTTATTATACGGCTTTATAAGATTTATTTTACTTTTTACTTATTTAAGTAAAGTATTCCTTTATTTTAAACTAATCTTAACTATATAGCTAGCTCGTTCGCTAAGCGTAGTTATACTACTAAAACGACCGGATAAATATTAAAAGACCTTTTTATATCTAGTTAGTATATAAGCTATCTTATTTTAGCGGTAACTTAAAACGGCTTAGTACGTCTTTCTTTAAGCTTTACTAGTTTACTATCTATAATATAGTAGCTTTTATTAAGCTATAGCTAGACTTAATCGCTAGGCTTAAATTTTAGCAGGCGGTATTTCTTATTATATCTATCCTTTATAGCGGCTTAAGCATAAGCAATAGCTAACTTAGCTTCTTCTTATAAAACCTCTTAGTTTCGTAAGTATAAGTAATTATTAAAAAACTAAAAGCTATTATTTATTCTTATCCTTATAATAAGCTTATTAAAGGCCGCGTAAATTACTAAGAAAAATAAATTATTAAGGCTAAACTAAAAAGCGATTAGCATATTAGTTTAGCGTAAGTCTAGGAAATTAGCGGTAAAGAATCGTAGCGCGATTTTTACGGTTTAGTTCCGCCTTTTTAATAAGCTATTAGTTTAAAGGTGCTAAGTAGTAAATATAAGAAGCTTCGATCCGAAAGCTTGCTATAAGGTCCGCTAAAAAGCTAAGGTAAACTTTATGTCTTAGTTAAAGATTATCCTTTTTAAAATCCCTTAATTAGCGCGGAGTAGTTTAGTATATAACGCTTATACTTAGTCTTCCGCTATAAACTAATTATTACTTAAAATAAGGAGATATATTTTTAAGAATTTATTAGTTATAGTTAATAAAGTATTAAAGAAGTTCTTTATAAAATCCTTTTATAAGGTTTATTTAGCTTAGACTATTAAAAGCCCGGTAATAAAGTCTATCGCTATTATATAGTATAAAACTAGTAAGCTTTAGATTAAGATAAGCTACCTTAATATCTTACCTTAATTAGTTTAGTTATAGTTATAAGCGTTATAGCTATCTATAACCTCGTTTATATATTTACTAAGCTATAAGATTAAGAAGCCTTTTAATAAATCTTACTATATATAGGTGCGGCCGGTATAAAAATATCTAGTATAAGCGTTTTTAACGATCTCCTTAACGTAAGTCTTAAGGATATATAGTCTCCGGCGTTTATCGTTCTCCGTAAAGTATAGTAACCTTTATAATTAAAGGAATAAGAGTTTAAGGACCCCGTCCTTATTACTAAGCTACGCTATAAATTTTACTTATTATATATCCTTTATATATCCGTTGATTATTTTTTAGCGGAGCGGCAATTTGATTAATGCTTTTATATAAAGGAATACGGGGTCCGTTATCTTATTTTCTTAAATACGTTTTAATTCCCCTTTTTAGTTTAAGGATACTAGCCTATTATCTTAGTACGGTAAATATAAGAGCGCGTCTAGCATAACGTTTTCGACGCTTAAGATATAACATATTTTAAGCGGGAATTAGCTTAAGTATTAAGACGCGAGGACTAGCTTATTATTAGATTTTAAACTAATAAAGAATAGGGATTTTTAGTATACGATTCTATAGGTGCTTATATAGTCGGTAAAGACGACTATTTATAGCGTTTTTATAAATAGTATTATAATACATAACTTATATACTGCTTATATTAAACCGGCTACTTTAAGTTTTATAAGCTAGTATTAAGGTTCTCTGCCTTAAAAGGCGCGGCTTAAGTAAATAATAAGCTAGACCTTAGTTTAAGCTAATAGCGTCTTTTTATCCTATTCTATACTTTCTTTTAAGTAAAAGGCTATAGCCGCTACTTTATATTTTTAAGATATATCGATTTAAATAAATAGTTATCGGGCGGGGTCGAAGTAGTAAATCGTTTAAGGCTTAGTAAGCTTCTTAATTAAAATTGCGAAGGCCTTTTCTTTTTTTAAGGTAGGCTAAAAAGCGGCTTTCGCGGCGTATTAAGCTTATCCTTAGCCCCTTAAGGGGACTCCTTCTTCTTATCTTACCCGGAGTAGCTCTATTTAACTTCTTTAGCGAAATATAGGACTATATAGCGTAGCTACTTAATAAAGCCGATCTATTTCTTAAGCTATTAAAGGTTCTTTAAGAACGCGATATCCCTTAAGGCTTATACGCGTTTATCTATATTTATTAAGCTAATAGCGTTTACCTTAAATTTAAGGAGCTATATAAATAGGTATGCTAAGAAGAACTTTAGTCTGGATAAGGTAATATTATAGTTATAAAAAGCGCGGAATATAGCCTTTAAATATTAAAGGTATTCTTCGGCTATATTAAAGTAAATAATAAAATCGTTAATATAAGCCGCCGCGTATTCTTAGTATTTACGGAAGACGTTATTAATAAACCTTTAAACGTATACTAAGGAGTTCTTAAAGCCTATAAGTATTACTAGTAATCCTTTTAGCTTATAATAGCTTATAACCGTAAACCTTTCTTAGTAGTCTTAATAAACTAAAAACTAATAAATTAACGATTATACATTTACCGCATTAATAAACTTCTTTCCTTAAAGGCGTTTAATTATATTGCTTTAAAAGGGTATTAAGTAAGCGTTTAAAGTAATAATAGCGTTAATCCCCTATAAGTCTACAACTACTTATCCCTTTTCCTTTCCGTTTACCGTCTTCTATACTATAAATACTAACGCCGCGAAAAGGTTTAGCCCGTAAATTTATTTTAATCGGCCTTACGCGGTTAGCTAGCTAAATATCGTATTTACTACTTTCTTATCTTTATCGCTTAGTAAGTATAATCTTAATACGACTTATTAGTATTGCTATCCTTTTACTAAAGGAATACGTATATATTTAAATTCGTTTATATATACTACTCCCTTATCTTTTTAAGGCGGGGAAACGATTAAAAGATATCTTAGACTTTTAATACGTATTTTAAGTCTTTAGCGTAGATCTAAAAGCCTTTATTAATAGTAAGTTTAAGTAAGTTCTTAGTTCGGCTAATTTTAAGTTTATAGTTTATAGTAAGATCTTTATATAGAAAGTCCTTAATAAGGTTTATTCTATCCGGAATTTCTATAAAGGCTTCCGCTAAGGGAGTAATAACGTTAACCTCCTTATATAGCTAAAACTACTCGTTAAAGTCCGTAATTATCCTTACTTTTTAGCCTTAGCGGAGTATTAATAGTTCCTTAAAATAGTTTATCGCTATAAAGCTCTTATAATCTTATATTATTATCCGGGCGAGCCTAGGGTTATCGGGGAAAAATATTATATTACGCCTTAATAGCGGCGCTTAAACCTATACGGGTAAAGCGTAGCTAAAACTAGCTAAAATCGTCGTAAAAACTAAGTAAATTACCTATTTACGTATTGCTAATCTTAGCTAAACTATCTTAACTTTAGCTTTAATCCCTTTATAAGCCCCGATTTATAAAACTAACGTAAAGTTAATAAGGTCCTTTTAGTAAAAAACTAAAAAGTCTTAGCTAAGTAATATATTAGCGGCTAAGCGTTTTACTATTTAAGCGCTAATCCTTACCTTTATAACCGCGAGGCTACTATTTAGCCTTCTTAGTATATACACGGTAAATTCCGCTTATTTAATAGTAGCTATTCTTCTTACTCCTTAAATAGGAATTTATTAAAAGAAGTTTATAGTTATATCTTAAAAAGTCTTTATTAAGTCGGCTTAAATAAAGCTTCGGTTTACCTTAGTATCTATATAAGCTTTAATGCTTATCCTAGGCCTTTCTTTTCTATAGATTAGTAAGCGTGCGTAAGTAAATTATAATAGCTTATTAAGGTTTAATAGCTAAACGTTAAGGGAAGCCTTAACTATTTAAACGCTTTATAGCTTTTAAATAACTACTTACTATACTAAGCTACGTCTTTATATAGCAATATCTTAGTTAAGGTTAAGAGGGTATTTATCTTCGATATATTAGTAAAGCTTATTCTTTAAAGGGAATGCTTTACTATAAAATCCGTATACTTTATCTGCTTCTTATATTAAGTTTGCTATAATATAAATTACGGTTTCTTTTAAGCTTTTATTAGTATTTAACTAAGCTCCTTTTATATCGTACTCTTTATCCCTTAAATAATTATTAGTCTTTACTATAGTTCTTTTTTTAGTTATAGGATATGCCCGTTTTAGCTTTAGCGTTAATAAGCGTATAGTCTTAAAAGCTCTTTCTTTTTTAAGCTAAAAGACTTTAGCTTATATTCTTAGCTATTTAAGCGGGTTTCTTCCCTAACTTAGCGAGCGCTATAAGGCTTAAGGTATATCCGCTTTTACTAAGCGGTCTAGAAACATAACCTTTAGTCCCGGTAAGCCTTTAATAAATAGCTAGGGCGTCCTAGACTATTTTTAAAGTGCGTATAGGGTATAGTTAGTTAGCCCTCGCCTTTTTATAAGTTAAACCTATTTCTTTCGCGCTAATAAATACTTTTAAGATCCTTAAGTATATTTAACTTATAGCTAAAGAAGAATTTCCTTATATTTATTAATTTATTTATTAATATCCTCGTTTCTTACTAAACGTTATAAGGATTCTTATAAGTAAATATTTAGCTTTTAGTAAATTACTATAGTTAAGTAGTTTAGCTAGTAAAGTACGGCCTTAGCTTTACGTTATAAGCGCGATATTTAAGACTTAAAGTTAGATCCTACTACTATATTTTTAATAGTAAAGTACTTTTTATTAAGTGCTTATATCGCTATATTTAAGCGGATTCCGAACCGTTTTTATAAGGCGGATATTTATTAGCTTAGTTTAATGCTAAGCTCGCTAAGTTCTTCTTATTATAGTTTTAAGAGGTCCTTAAAATACTATTCCGCTATACTTCCTTAAAAGAAAGAGGGTAATTAAATAGCTAAATTTATCTATATAGGCCTTACTTTTATTAGCGTTTTAGCGGATAAAGTTAATAAAACGGTCTACTCCTTAAAACGTATTAGCCTTATTATTTTCTTAAACTTCGTTAAAGGATACTTTTAAAAGTCTTAATAAGTTAAATCTCCTTATATCCTTAGCTTATAGTTAAGGTTTTTCCTAAGGCTTAATAAGCGCGTTTTCTTTTCTTAGTACTTAAAGGAGACTAAGGAATTATTTATTTAATATTACTACTATTCTTACTAAAGGGCTTAAGGCTATACTTAGTCTTAGTATCTTTACGCTTAGTATAGATAAGTTTAGCCCGCTAAAAGTTTCGCTTACCGCGTTTTTATCGCTTATTATTAAGGTCTTAGTCTTAATACTCTCGCTAAGCGCTTAACCTTCTATTTTATACGCGTCCCGGAATTTAGTACGCTATAAGGCTCTTAGCGTAAGAGGCTCGTTTTTATTAATCTAAAGTCTTAAAAATGCCTTAATTAGCGCGGCTATAGCGAATAAGGCTAAATAATAATACTAAACTAAGAAACTATTAAATATCCTTTAAAGCGGATTTCCGGTTAAGGCTTTTAAGCTAAACTTTATTAGTAGTACGCGGTAGAAATATCCGCTAAGCTTATTATTTTAAGGAAAGAGTAACTTTATTATAAGCTTAATCCGGAGGGTATTTAGCAAGCGGGGGGCCGGATAGTTTTAAGGTCGGCTTATCTTTACTTTTTTTATTTAAAGGATAATCGATCTATTTAAGTAATACTAAATTTAGTTTACTTAGTTATAAAGATTTTATTATTTTATAGTCTATCTTTTATTAGTATTTTAAAAGCGGATTGCCTTTTAAAGGGTAGTAATCTTAGCTTAGCTAAGTAAGACTTATTTTACGTCCTATTTAGCTTTATAGGCTATCGCGGTATAGTACCTTAAAAAAAGGTAAGGGAGATTATTAAACTAGTATGCTTAATAAGCCGCGGCCTTTTCCGCTTTTACGGCCTACTTATCTTTAAGTTTTATTACGAGCGCGTTAAGGAAGAGGTGCTTATAATTAAAGTTAAACTTAAAGGCTAATAGGAGCTTTTTATTAAAGAAAATATCGTTTAATATTTAACTTCTTATAAGATAAGTACTTAATCGTGCGATATAGTCGCTTATAGCTTAGCGGATATTTAAGGGATTTTTATTTAAATAAGTAGGAATTGCTACTATTTACTACGCCTTATAGTATAAGGATAAGAGGATAAGGCGCAGACTAATTACCGCTAGTTAAAGCTAGTACTACGGACTAATTACTGCTAGTTAAAACCGGTATAATAAACTAATTACCGCTAGTTAGGCTAGTATAATAAACTAATTACTATATATAAATATATATAGGGGTTTAAAAATAGTAAAAAGCTTAACTATTTTTAAAAGTATAGCTAGCTACTTTATACTTAGTTCTTTAAGCTAATTTTAAGGATCTTTAATTATACTATCTATAGTGCGTAGATAAACTATAAATATCCTTTTAAAATTGCTTAATAAACTAAGTATAAGCTTAGTTAAAAATACTAAAAACTATAATTAAGGAAATCCTTTAAATATCCTTAAATATCCTTTAAAAATCGCGGTAAGGTTTATTTTATATCTTCCGGGGTGCTTTTATAGTTAAAAACGGGTTAAACTATAATTAGGATATCTTACGGAAATCCTTAAAAATCCCTTAAAAATACCGGCGGAATCCGCTTAATAGGTTTTATAGTATCTCTTATAGTTAAAGACGTTATAAACTATAGTTAAGTAAGCTCTTAACCCTTTATAGTATTATCTTAAAGACCTTAGCGGGGTCCGATTAGTAATATTCGTTATATCTCCTTAAGCAAGCCTTTATAGTGCGTGCTTTAAGCGTTTTTATTACGGGGTTTTATAAAGCTTCCTTAAAAGTAAAGTAAGGAGTCCGGGCGTAGCCGTTAAGATTCTATAATAAGTACTATAAAGGACGGCTTATACTACCCTCTTTAAATACTTAACTTAAATAACTTACCTCTTAGCTTTATACTATAGCGTATTTTAAATAGCCGGTTTCGCGGTAACTTAGCTATACCTCTTACTTAGCTCTTACTATTTAAAAGCCCCCGCCGCTTAAATATTTTTTAAAGCATAGCTAGAAATCTTTATTAGCGGAATAATTAGCTAATACTTAATGTCTTTAAGTTAGCTAACCTTACTATAGTCTTAAGACTTATAGTAGCTGCTATAGCTAGCGGAAACCCGCTTTAGCTAAATAACTAAAATAATATCCGCGCTATTTTTAACTACGTATTTAAGGCTTAGCTTAATTAGTTTAAAGCCGGATTTATAGCGGCGTCTTAAGCTACTAGAGCTAAAACCTTATCTCGCTTTATATATAGTTTAGCCTATACTATAAAATCCCCTTCTTAGCTTATAGCCGCTATAAGCCTTAAAGACTTATTTAATCTCGCTTAGTAAACGCTTTTTCCGCCTACCGCTATACTTAGCTTAGCTATATAAAGGCGTATAAGCGCCTTACTATAGTTTATCCGCCGTCCCTCTTTAACTAAAGGAGATAGCGACAACTAGCCTCGCGATATATTCCGCCGCTTAATCTTATAAAAGCTATTAATAGTAACTAATATAATCCTTAACGGGCCTAGCTTCGCAAGCTTATACTCCGGTAATAAGATTATAATAATTAAGAGTTTCTACCTCGCTATAAATTACGCTAAGTTTTACTTATAAGCCCGCGAAGAGTTTAAACGCGACTTAACTTAAACTTAAGTAATAAAATTCCTAGGCTTTAATATTCGCTTTATTAGCTATACTAACTACGCGCTTTATATTCTCGCCCTTAAGGCCCCTTTTATAAAAAGGTTTTTTAAGACTATTAAATATATTTAAAACCTTAAAAGTAAGGGGTTAAGTATTAAGGCTATTAAGGACTTTATTACCCGCTTTTAAGCGGGAATATAAACGTTTAATACCTTAGTGCTAACTATACTTATTAATATTAGTAAGATAGCTTACTATTACTTTAATATCTTTTTAGTAGCTAAACGCGCGTTAGTTAGCAAAAAGGCGTAAGTAATAACGCCGTATAAAAAGGATAATAAGTCGGAAAGCTTAGTAACGGAAAGCGAGGGATAACTATAATAGCAGCAATAAGTAAGATATAATATCTTACTTATAAGCGGCTTATAAAGCTAGTAAGTAGTATAGGAAATTAAGTAAAGGATTAAAAACGGCGTAAAAGGGTAAGTAAGATAATAATATAAAATAAGGCTTAAATAAAGATAGTCTTTTATAATATATCCCGCTAAGGAATTTAATTATTCCTTAGCGCGGAGACTCTTTATTACTTAATAAGTACTTAGATATATACCTTAAAGAAAGTTAAAAAACTTTACTATATATTTTAGCTAAACGCGCTAATCGCCTTAATAAAGATAAAGATATATAACTAAATATAAAGTAAGGATTTATAATAAAGCCGCTTATTAACTATCTTAAGCTACCTAGCTACTATTAGCTAAATAAGCCGAAAAAACTATTAAAAGGATAAGGATAGCGTACTACTAATATAGCGTAAAGACGCTATTATAAAGCTATTACTTAACGCCCCCTTTACTTTATTCTTACTTTAAACTAATAAGGATATTAGCTTTTCTTTCTTACTTAAAGGAGTTATTATAGAATTTAAATAGCTACGCCCGGACTCCTTACTTTACTCTTAAAAAGCCTTATAAAACCCCGTAATAGGAACGCTTAAAGCACGCACTATAAAAGCTTGCTTAAGGAGATATAACGAATATTATTAGTCGGACCCCGCTAAGGTTTTAAAGATATAACTATAAAGGGTTAAAAGCTTACCTAACTATAGTTTATTATAAGGGAGTAAAATATACTCTCCCGCAGCCTATAGGCTTAATATAGCATAAATAACATATGACATAAATAGGCTAAAATATATATTAAATCCGCTATATATTCCTGCATACTATACATATTTTATTATATTATTCCACCTATACATAAGCAAGATATAAGCAGATTAGGAAGAGGTGTATGTGAAGACTATATGCATAATCCGTGCTAAGTCGCTACGCCACCTTATATTCCTTGCGGAATTAATCCCTAGGCTTACGAATACAATATTGACTTAATAATAGCTATTAGCCTACTATACATAACTGCGCTAGACAGGGGGCTCTTTTCCAAATCACTTAAGTTACTTATACCTTAGGAATTGTCTATATAAGGAGGCCTTAGTCCACCCTTTACCTTAAATAGATTATTAACCTTACACACACACATCTCACTTATTTCTTCACCTTTTCGCACACTCTTTACATCTTTATAATCCCCTTACTCGTAGCTACAAGCCTGCTTTCTTCTATACCTATTTGCTCCTTAATTTATATAATATCTCTAACTATAAAAGATACCGTAAAAACTACTAAGCGGATTCCGCTAGTATCTTTAAAGGATATTTAAGGATTTCCGCGGGATATCTTAACTATAGTTTAACCCGTTTTTAACTAAAAAAGCAACTAAGAAGATATAGGATAAACCTTACCGCGATTTTTAAGGGATATCTAAGGATATTTAAGGGATTTTCTTAACTATAATTTATAGTATTTTTAACCGGGCTTATCCTTAGTTTATTAAGTAATTTTCTAAGGATATTTATAGTTTATCTACGCACTAATAATTAATAGTAAGATAGTATAGTTAAAAATCTTTAAAATTAGCTTAAAAAACTAAGTATAAAGTAGCTAGTTATTCTTTAAAGAAAAGATAAGCTTTTTACTATTTTTAAACCTTTATATATATTTCTATATAGTAATTAGTTTATTATACTAGCTTAACTAGCAGTTATTAGTTTATAGTATCGGCCTTAATTAGCGGTAATTTGTTTATAGTACCGGCCTTAACTAGCGGTAATTAGTCCGCGCCTTATCCTATTATCTTTTTGTTATAAGGCATAGTATCCGCGCCTTATCCCCTTATCTTTATACTATAAAGTATAGTAAATAGTAATAATTCCTACTTATTTAAAATAAAATCCCTTAAATATCCGCTAAGCTAAGAGTAACTATATCGCACGATTAAGTACTTATCTTATAAGACGTTAAATACTAAACGATATTCTTTTTAATAAGAAGCTTTTATTAGCCTTTAAGTTTAACCTTAATAATAAATACATTTTCCTTCACGCGCTTATAATAAAACTTTAAGATAAGTAAGCTATAAAAGCGAAAAAGGCTATAGCCTATTAAGTATATTAGTTTAATAATCTCTTTTACCTTTTTTTAAGGTATTATACCGCGATAGCCTATAAAGCTAAACGGAATATAAAATAAGTCCTACTTAACTAAGTTAAGATTACTGCTTTTTAAAAGGCAATCCGCTTTTAAAATACTAATAAAAAATAAACTATAAAACGATAAAACCTATATAACTAAGTTAACTAAATTTAGTACTACTTAAACGGATTAATTATCCTTTAAATAAAAAAAGTAAAGATAAGCTAACTTTAAAACCTTTTAGCTCCTTACTTACTTAATACTCTTTAGATTAAGCTTATAATAAAGCTACTTTTTCCTTAAGATAATAAGCTTAGCGGATAATTTTACTACGCACTATTAATAAAGTTTAGTTTATAAGCTTTAATTAAAAATTACCTTTAAAGAATATTTAGTAGTTTCTTAGTTTAGTATTACTATTTAGCCTTATCCGCTACAGCCGCGCTAATTAAAGCGTTTTCTAAACTTTTAATTAATAAAAATAAGCTTTTTACGCTTAAGGCCTTATAGTAAATAGGATTTTAAGACGTATATAAAACGAAATATTAAGCACTTAGGAAGAGTATTAAGATTGAAACCTTAATAATAAGTAATAAAGATATAGTAAGTAATACTATAAATAAGCTAAAATTATTTATACTTAGCGCGTAAATATTAAGACTAAGTATAGCCTTAAGCCTTTTAGTAAAAATAGTAGTAATATTAAATAAATAATTTCTTAGTTTCTTTTAAGAACTAAAAAAAGAAAACGCGCTTATTAAGCCTTAAAAAAACCTTAACTATAAGCTAAGGATATAAGAAGATTTAACTTATAAAGACCGCTAAAAGTATCCTTTAATAAAGTCTAAAAAAACAATAAAGCTAGTATATTTTAAAAAGTAAGCTATTTTATTAAATTTATCTACTAAAACGCTAGTAAAGGTAAGGCTTATATAGATAAATTAGCTATTTAAATGCCCTCCTTTATTTAAAGGAGTATAGTAAAATAGTATTTCGGAGACTTTTTAAAACTATAATAAGAAAAGCTTAGTAAGCTTAATATTAAACTAAGTTAATAGATCTCCGCTTTATAAAAACGGTTTAAAATCCGCTTAAATATAGTAATATAAGCACTTAATAAAAAGCACTTTACTATTAAAGATATAATAATAAGGTCTAACTTTAAGTCTTAAATATCGCACTTATAATATAAAGCTAAGGCCGCACTTTATTAGCTAAACTACTTAATTATAATAATTTACTAAAAGCTAAACGTTTATCTATAAAATTTCTTATACCGTTTAGTAAAAAAGAGGGATATTAATAAATAGGTTAATAAATATAAGGAAATTCTCCTTTAGCTATAAGTTAAATATACTTAAGGATCTTAAAGATACTTATTAGCGCGAAAGAAATAGGTTTAACCTATAAAAAGGTAAGTTTTAGCTAGCTATACCTTATATATACTTTAAAGATAGTTTAGGACGCCTTAACTATTTATTAAAGGCTTACTAAGACTATAAGTTATGTTCTTAAATCGCTTAGTAAAGGCGGATATACTATAAGCCTTATAGCGTTTATTAAGTTAAAGGAGAAACCCGTTTAAATAGCTAAAAATATAAGCTAAGGTCTTTTAGCTTTAAAGAGAAAAGACCTTTAAGACTATATACTTACCGACTTTAAAGCTAAACTAAGTATACTCCGCGATAAAAAAAGGAACTATAATAAAGATTAACGATTATTTAAAAGATAAAGAGTACGATATAGAAAGAGCTTAAATAAATACTAATAAAACCTTAAAGAAAACCGCAATTTATACTATAATAGACTTAGTTTAAAAGGCCGATAAGGTATATAGATTTTAAAGTAAAGTATTCCCCTTAAAAAATAAACTTTATTAATATATTAAAGATAAAAACCCCCTTAACCTTAGCTAAGACGTTGCTATATAAAAACGCAGCTTAGTATAATAAGTAGTTATCTAAAAGCTATAAAGCGTTTAGATAGTTAAGGCTTTTTTTAATTTTTAATTATTAAGCCTTAATAAGCTATTATAATTTACATATATATACTTACTAGTCTATAAAAAAGAAAGGCCTAAAATAAGTATTAAAGCTTATATAGATATTAAAGTAAACCGAAGCCTTATTTAAGCTAACTTAGTAAAGACCTTTAAAAACATAACTATAAACTCCTTTTAACGAATTCCTATTTAAAGAGTAAGAAGGATAGCTACTATTAAATAAGCAGAATTTCTTATATATATACTAAGAAGGCTAAATAATATCCTTATAATCGTAAAGATAAAGATTAGCACTTAGATAGTAAAACGCTTAGTAGTTAATATATTACTTAGCTAAGGTTTTTTAGTTCTTTATTAAAAGGACTTTATTAACTTTATATTAGTCTTAGAAATCGGGGCTTATAAAGGGATTAAAGCTTAAGTTAAGATAGTTTAGCTAAGACTAATAATATATAAATAGGTAATATGCTTAATTACTATAATAATTTTAGTTAGTTTTAAGTACGCCTTACTTATATAAGTCCGGGCGCTGCTATTAAGGCATAATATAATATTCTTCCTTAATAATCTTAAGCTCGCTTAAATAATAATATAGGATTATAAGAGCTTAATAGTAATAAACTATTTTAAGTAATTATTAATACTTTACTAAGGCTAAAAGGTAAGGATAATTATAAACCTTAAGAAGTAGTTTTAGCTATATAAAGAGGTCGATATTATTACTCCTTTAGCGGAAGTCCTTATAAAAAACTAAGATAGAATAAACCCTACTAAAAACTTCTTATAAAAAGATCTTATAGCAAACTATAAGCTTAAAATCGGCTAAACTAAGGACTTACTTAAACTTATTATTAATAAGGGCGTTTAGATTTACGCTAAGGACTTAAAATATATATTAAAGGTTTAAGATATCCTTAAATCGTTTCCCCGCCTTAAAAAAATAAGGGAGTATTATATATAAATAAGTTGAAATATATATATATTCCCTTAATAAAAGGATAGTAATACTAATAAGTTATATAAAGATTATATTTATTAAGCGATAAGGATAAAAAGTGAGTAAATATAATATTCGGCTAGTTAATTAAGTAATAATAATTAAAATAAGTCTATAGGCCGACTCTATTTATAGCGCTAGTATTTATATTATAAAAAATAGTAAATAAAAAGAAAAAAAGATAAGTAGTTATAGACTTATAAAGGATTAACGCTATTATTACCTTAAACGCTTACTTTATACTGCTTTAAAATAATATAATTAAACGCTTTTAAAAAAAAAAGTTTATTAATATAGTAAACGTATAATCGTTTTTTTTATTAGTTCTTAGTTTATTAAAACTACTAAGAAAGGTTTATAGTTATAAGCTATTACGGGCTAGAAAAATCGCTTATAATACTTATAAGCTTAAAGAACTTACTAGTATACGTTTAAAGGTTTATTAATAACGTCCTTTATAAATACTAAGAATATACGGCGGCTTATATTAATAATATTATTATCTATTTTAATATCGCTAAGAAATACCTTTAATACTTAAAGGTAGTATTCTACGCTTTTTACAACTAAAATATTACCTTATCCGGATAAAAGTCCTTCTTAGTATACCCGTTTATATAACTTTTTAGATTTAAGGTAAACGCTATTAGTTTAATAAATATAAATAAACACGTATAAGCTTTAAGAGATATTATGTCTTAAAAAACTTTTAATAGCTTAAGAAATAAATTAGCCTTATTAAATAGCTACGCTATATAGTTCTATATTTTACTAAAGAATTTAACGTCCTTTAAAGATAAAAGATAGAGCTATTTTAAGTAAGATAAGAAGAACGAGTCCCCTTAAGGGGCTAAAAATAAGCATAATATACCGTAAAAGCCGCTTTTTAGCTTACTTTAAAAAAAGAAAAGGCCTTTATAAATTTTACTAAAAAGCTTATTAAGCTTTTAATAATTTACTACTTTAACCTTACTTAATAACTATTTCTTTAAATCGATATGCCTTAAGAATATAAAGTAGCGGCAATAGCTTTTTACTTAAAAGAAGGTATAAAATAAGATAAAAAGACTTTATTAGCCCGGACTAAGGTCTAGCTTATTATTTACCTAAGCCGCGCTTTTTAAAGCGGAGAACTTTAATACTAGATTATAAAACTTAAAGTAGCTAGTTTAGTATAGGTAGCCTATAAGCTACGCACTATAGTACTATCTATAAAAACGCTATAAGTAATTATCTTTACTAACTATATAAGCACTTATAGAATTATATATGAAAAATCCTTAATCCTAATTAGTATAAAATTTAATAATAAGCTAGTCCTCGCCTTTAAATACTTAAGCTAATTCTTACTTAAAGTATACTATATCTTAAGCATTAAAAACGTTATACCGGACGCTTTGTTATATTTACTATATTAAGATAATAGGCCGGTATCCTAAAACTAAGGAAGGGAATTGAAATATATTTAAGAAAACGAGATAATAAACAATATATTCCTCTATATAAAAGTATTAATTAAATTACCGCTCTGCTAAAAAATAATAAATAGATATATATAGGATATATAATAAGTAAAGATTATTATTTAGCTTAGTAATAAGGATAGTATCTTTAAACTCCTATTCTTTTAATTATAAAGGTTACTATACTTTATAAAAAATAATAAAGGCTAGAGACTATATATCTTTACGACCTTATATTAAGGAGATTATTAAAAACGCTTATACTTAATATTTTAATACTAGCCGCACCTATATATAATAAGATCTATTTAAAGGCTTCTTAATCTTATAGCTTAGTAAATATATAGATAAGGTTATAGATAGCTATAATGCTAATTACTATAACTTAACCGATTAAAGTAAGATATTAAAGTAGCTTATTTAGATTTAAAGCCCGCCGGTTTTATATTACTTAATAATAATAAACTTTATTACTAAGCTCTTAATAGTCTAAGCTAAATAATCCTTATAAAAAGATCTTATAAAGAACTTTTTTAATACTTTACTAACTATAATTAATAAATTCTTTAAGATATATCTCCTTATCTTAAGTAATAATTAGTTTATAGTAAAAAACTAAGTATAAACGTTATATATTAAGCTACTTCGAGCTAATTAAGGAATTTTAAAGGGGATAATCTTTAACTAAGACGTAAAGTCTACTTTAGTATTTTAGCGAACTTTATAATAAGCTTTTAAATTAAAGCTTTTTATATTTACCGCTTAATACCCTTAAACCGATAGCTTATTAAAAAGGCGAAAGTAAACTATAAAAGGTGCGCTATAATTTATTACCGCTAATTTCCTAAACTTATACTAAACTAATATACTAATCGCTTTTTAGTTTAGCTTTAATAATTTCTTCTTTTTAATAATTTATATAGCTTTTATTAAGCTTATTATAAAGATAAAAATAGATAATAGCCTTTAGTTCTTTAATAACTACTTATACTTATAAGACAAAAAGGACTTATAAGAAAAAGCTAAGTTAGCTATTATTTATACTTAAGCCGTTATAAAGAATAAATATAATACGAAATACCGCTTATTAAAATTTAAGCTTAACGATTAAGTTTAGTTAAAGCATAGTAATGTTTATTATATTATAAATAGCAGACCGGCAAAACTTTTAAAAAGGCGTACTAAGCTATTTAAAGTTACCGCTAAAGTAAAATAGCTAATATATTAGTTAAATATAAAAAGGTCCTTTAATATTTATTTAATCGTTTTAATAGTATAACTATACTTAGTAAATAAGCTAGCTATATACTTAAGCTTAATTTAAGATAAAGGGATACTTTACTTATATAAGTAAGAAGTTAAAGAAATCTTATAAAGCTATATAATAAAAGAAAAGTAGCGGAAAACTAAAAAAAAAGTTTCTTATTACTTAAAAAGACTAGCTAAGTAGCTATAATTAATAAGTAAACGAAAAAGCAGTCTTCTCGCTAAAGGTTATAAAATCTATTAAAAAAGCATAAGAAAAGTTAGCTACTTAAGTAGTTTAAATAAAAGCATAATAAGCGGCCCTTATAACTTAATATAAAAACCTTAAATTAAGAGAATTAAGTAGTAAAACTTAAGTATAAGACTTAAAAGCTACTATAAGTTATAAGAAACTCTAACTTACCGCGCTTAAGGTAATTAGTTATTTTAATAATAATATACTATTATTTACTTTAAGTAATAAGGCCTTTTTAGCCTTATAGCATACCTATTTAAATTCTTTTTACCGCTTACCTTTTCCCCTTTTCTTTTTTCCTTTAATAATTATATTTCTTTATACCGCTAGCCTTAGCCTATTATACCTTACTTACTTTTATATATATAACTTTCTTTACCTTAAGCCTTAATCTATATACTTTTATTTTAAGTCTTTTTCTTATTTAATATCTTTTATAGCTAAGACTAGCTATTTTATAACTACTTTTTTAGCTTATTTTCTTATAAGCCCTTATATCTTAAATATAAAAGATATAAGTAAGCGCTTAAGCTTTATAAAAATAAGGCGGCTATCCTTTATAGCTTTAAGTCCTTTAATAAAAGTTAAAACCTTTAAGTTTAAGCTTTTATATAAACCTATACCGCTTTCCGTAATTATACTTAAGCTAATAAATTCGACTTGAATTATAATACTATAAAGGACGGCCTATACTACCCTTTTTAAATACTTAACTTAAATAACTTACCTTTTAGCTTTATATTATAGTTTAGTTTAAATAGCCGGTTTTATAGTAACTTAGCTATACCTCCCGCTTAGCTCTTACTATTTAAAAGCCCCCGCCGCTTATATATTTTTTTAAGTTTAGCTATAAATCTTTATTAGCGGAATAACTAGCTAATACTTAATGCTTTTAGGTTAGCTAACCTTACTATAATCTTAAGATTTATAATCGCTATTATAGCTAGCGGGAACCCGCTATAGCTAAATATCTTAAACAATATCTATACTATCTTTTACTATATATTTTAAGCCTAGCTTAATTAGTTTATAGCTAGGCTTATAATAGCGTTTTAAGCTATTATAGTTAAAACCTTATCTTGCTTTATATATAGTTTAGCCCGCGTTAAAAAATCCTCCTTTTAGCTTATAGCCGCTATAAGCCTTAAGGACTTATTTAGTCTTACTTAGCAAACGCTCTTTCCCCTTACCGCTACGCTTAGCTTAGCTATATAAAGGCGTATAAGCGCCTTATTATAGTCTATCCGCCGTCTTTTTTTAATTAAAGGAAATAACAATAACTAGCTTTATAATATATTCTGCTGCTTAATCTTATAAGATTTATTAATAGTAATAGATATAATCCTTAATAAGCTTAGCTTCGCGGGCTTATACTTTAGTAATAAGATTATAATAATTAAGAGTTTTTACTTAGATATAAACTATATTAAGTTCTACTTATAAGCCTATAAAGAGTCTAAACGTAACTTAACTTTAACTTAAGTAATATAATTCTTAGGTTTAGATATCCGCCTTATTTACTATATTAACTATACGTATTATATTTTTTACCTTAAGGCCCTTTTTATAAAGAGCGTTTTTAAGACTATTAAATATATTTAAAACCTTAAAAGCGATAAATTTATTATTAAGGCTATTAAGGACTTTATTACCTGCTTTTAAGTAAGAATATAAATATTTAATACTTTAGTACTAACTATACTTATTAATATTAGTAAGACAGCTTACCCTTACTTTAATACCTTCTTAGTAGCTAAACGCGTATTAATTAGCGGAAAAGCGTAAGTAATAGCGCTATATAAAAAGGATATTAAGTTAAAAAACTTAGTAATAAAAAGCAAGGGATAGCTATAATAGCGGTAGTAAGTAAGATATAATATCTTACTTATAAATAGCTTATAAAGCTAGTAAGTAATATAAAAAACTTAATTAAGAATTAAGAATAGCGTAAAAAGCAAGTAAGATAATAATATAAGATAAAGCTTAAATAAAGCTAGTCTTTTATAATATATTCCGTTATAAAAAACGAATATTTCTTAGTATAAAAGCTCCTTACTACTTAATAACTACTTAAATATATACTTAAAGAAGAGATAAAAACCTTATTATTAGTTAAAGCTAAATATCCTAATCGCTTTAATAAAATGAAAACGTTTAATTAAATAAGTAATAAGAATTTATAATAAAGCCGCTAACTTATTATTTTAAGTTACTTAGCTATTATTAGCTAAATAAGCTAAAAAAAGCTTTTAAAAAAATAGAAATAGTATACTATTAATATAGTATAAAGACGCTATATTATAAAGCTATTACTTAGCGCCCCCTTTACTTTATTTTTACTTTAAACTAATAAGGATATTAGCTTTTCTTTCTTACTTTCAGGAATTATTATAGAATTTAAACGGCTATGCTTAAACTCCTTACTTTACTTTTAAGGAGCTTTACGGAACCCCGTAATAAGAACGCTTAAAGCATTTATTATAAAAGCTCGCTTAAAAAGATATAACGGATATTACTAATTAAACCTTACTAAGGCTTTTAAGATATAATTATAAAGGCTTAAGAGCTTATTTAACTATAGTTTATAATATTTTTAACTATAAAAGATACTATAAAAACTATTAAATAGATTTTACTAATATTTTAAAAGAATATCTAGGGATTTTTCCGGGATATTTTAACTATAGTTTAACTTATTGTTAACGATAGAAATACCTTAAAAGATATAAGATAAACTTTACCGCGATTTTTAAGGGATATTTAAGGATATTTAAAGGATTTTCTTAACTATAGTTTATAGTATTTTTAACTAAGCTTATATTTAGTTTATTAAGTAATTCTATAAGGATATTTATAGTTTATTTATATACTAATAATAGATAGTAAGATAGTATAGTTAAAGATCTTTAAAATTAGCTTAAAGAACTAAGTATAAAGTAATTAACTATACTTTAAAGAAAAGATACGCTTTTTATTATTTTTAAACCCTTATATACGTTTATATATAATTATTAGTCCGTTATACTAGCTTTACTAGTAGTAATTAGTTTATAGTACTAGCTTTAATTAGCGGTTATTAGTTTATAGTACCGGCCTTAACTAGTAGTAATTAGTCCGCGCCTTATCCCCTTATCCTTATGCTATAAAGCGTAGTATTATTTATATATATTACTTCCTTGTTTTTTTAAAAGTAAGGAAACCATTAAAGGATATTTTAAACATTTAATATATATTTTAAGTCCTTAGTATAGATTTAAACGCCTTTATTAATAATAAGTTTAAGTAAGTTTTTAGTTTAGCTAATTTTAAGCTTATAGTTTACTATAAGATCTTTTTATAAAAAGTCCTTAAAAAGGTTTATTTTACTTAAGGTTTTTATAATAACTTCCGCTAAAAGAATAATAATATCAACCTCCTTATATAGCTGAAATATTACGAAATCTAAACGGCTACGCCTAAACTCCTTACATTTACTCTTAAGAAGCCTTATAAAACCCCGTAATAAAAACGCTTAAAGCACGTACTACGAAAGCTCGCTTAAGGAGAAATAACGAACATAACTAGTTAGACCTTACTAAGGTTTTTAAGATATAACTATAAAAGCTTAAAAGCTTACTTAACTATAGTTTATAATATTTTTAACTATAAAAGATACTAAAAAAACTACTAAGCGGATTTTACTTATATCTTTAAAGGATATTTATAGATTTCTATAGGATATCCTAACTATAGTTTAACCCGTTTTCAACTATAAATATACCTTGAAAGATATAGGATAAACTTTACTACGATTTTTAAAGGATATTTAAAGATATTTAAGGGATTTTCTTAATTATAGTTTATAGTATTTTTAACCGGGCTTATATTTAGTTTATTAAGCGATTTTATAAGGATATTTATAGTTTATCTACGCATTAATAATAGATAAAAGAATAGTATAGTTAAGAATCCTTAAAATTAACTTAAAAAACTAAGTATAAAGTAATTAGCTATATCTTAAAAATAAATAAGCTTTTTACTATTTTTAAACCTTTATATACGTTTATATTTAGTAATTAGTTTATTATATTAGTTTAACTAGCAATAATTAGTTTTTAGTACCGGCCTTAATTACTAGTAATTAGTTTATAGTACTAGCTTTAACCGGTAGTAATTAGTCCGCGCCTTATCTCCTTATCCTTATGCTATAAGGCGTAGTAAATAGTAGTAATTCCTACTTATTTAAACGGAAATCCCTTTAATATCTATTAAGCTAAAAGTAATTATATCGCACGATTATATACTTATTTTATAAGAAGTTAAATATTAAACGATATTTTCTTTAGTAAGAAGCTCTTATTAGCTTTCAAGTTTAACTTTAATAATAAGTACCTTTTCCTTAACGCGCTTATAATAAAACTTTAAGATAAGTAGGCTATAAAAGTAAAAAAGGCCGCGGCCTATTAAGTATACCGGTTTAATAATCTCTTTTACCCTTTTTTAAGGTACTATACCGTAATAGCTTATAAAGCTAAATAAGATATAAAACGAGTTTTACTTAGCTAAACTAAGACTACTACCCTTTAAGAGGCAATCTACTTTTAAAATACTAATAAAAGATAGATTATAAAATAATAAAACTTATATAACTAAGAAAACTAAATTCGGTATTACTTAAATAGATTAATTATCTTTTAGATAAAAGAAGTAAGGATAAGCTAACCTAAAAACTACTTAGCTCCCCGCTTATTAAATACCCTTTAAATTAAGCTTATAATAAAGTTACTTTTTCCTTAAGACGATAAGCTTAGCGGATATTTTTACTATATACTATTAATAAAGTTTAGCTTAAAGGCCTAAACTAAAAGTCCGCCTTAAAAGATACTTAGTAGTTTCTTAGTTTAGTATTACTATTAAGCTTTATTTACTATAACTATGCTAATTAAGGCATTTTTAAGACTCTCGATTAATAAAAATAAGCCTCTTATACTAAAGGCCTTATAGTATACCGGATTCTAAGATATATATAAAAGGGAAGGTTAAGTGCTTAGCGAGAGTATTAAGACTAAGACCTTAATAATAAGCAATAAAGATATAATAAGCGATACCCTTAGCGGGCTAAACTTATTTATCCTTAGCGCGTGGATACTAAGACTAAGTATAGCTTTAAGCCCTTTAATAAGAATAGTAGTAATATTAAATAAATAATTCCTTAGTCTCCTTTAAGTACTAAGAAAAGAAAACGCGCTTATAAAGCCTTAAGAAAAACTATTACTATAAGCTAAGGATATAAGGAGATTTAACTTATTAAGACCTTTAAAAGGATCTTTTAATAAAGTTTAAGAAGACGATAAAGCTAGTATATTTTAAGGAGTAGACCGTTTTATTAACTTTATCCGCTAAAACGCTAATAAAAGCAAGGCTTATATAAACGAATTAACTATTTAATTACCTTTTTTCTTTTAAGGAAGTGCGGCGGAATAGTATTTTAAGGACCTCTTAAAACTATAATAAAAAGAACTAAGCGAGCTTAGTATTAAACTAAGCTAATAGATCTCCGCCTTATAAAAACGGTTTAGGATCCGCTTAAATATAGCGATATAAGCACTTAATAAGGAGCACTTTACTATTAAAAACATAGTAATAAGATCCGACTTTAAGTCTTAGAAATCGCGCTTATAACGTAAAGCTAAGGCCGCGCTTTATTAGCTAAACTACTTAACTATAGTAATTTACTAAAAGCTAAATATTTATTTATAAGAATTCTTATAACCTTTAGTAAGAAACGAGGATATTAATAAATAGATTAATAAATATAAGGAATTTCTTCCTTAGCTAAAAGTTAAAGATACTTAAGGATCTTAAAAGCACTTACTAGCGCGAAAGAAATAGGTTTAACTTATAAAAAGGCGAGGGCTAACTAGCCGTACCCTATACGTACTTAAAGGATAGTCCGGGACGCCTTAACTATCTATTAAAAGCTTATTAAGGCCGCGGGTTATATTTTTAAACCGCTTAATAAAGGTAGATATATAACGGGCCTTATAGCGCTCGCTAAGTTAAAAGAGAAACTTATTTAAATAGTTAAAAATATAAGCTTAGGTCGTTTAGCTTAAAAGAAAAAGAACCTTTAAGACTATATACTTACTAACGCTAAAGCTAAACCGAGTATACTTTATAACTAAGGAAAGAACTATAGTAAAGACTAATAATTATTTAAGGGATAAAGAGTATAATATAAAAGGAGCTTAATTAAATACTAATAAAAGCTTAAAGGAAACCGTAATCTATACTATTATAAACTTAGTTTAAGAGGCTAATAAAGTATACGGATTTTATAGTAAAGTATTTTATTTAAAGAATAAGCTTTATTAATATATTAAAGATAAATACCCCCTTAACCTTAACTAAGATATTGCTATATAAAGATATAGCTTAGTATAGTAAGTAGTTATTTAAAAGCTATAAAGCGTTTAGATAGTTAAGGCTTCTTTTAACGTCTAGTTATTAAACCTTAATAGGCCGTTACGATTTACTTATATACGCTTATTAGTCTATAGAAAAAAAGGGCCCGGGATAAGCATTAAAGCCTATATAAATACTAAGGCAGACCGAAGCTTTATCTAAGCTAACTTAGTAAAAACCTTTTAAGATATAATTATAAACTCCTCTTAACGAATTTTTATTTTAAAAGTAAGAAGGATAGCTACCGTTAAATAAGTAGAATTTACTATATATATACTAAGAAGGCTAGATAGTAGCCTCGCGGTTATAAATTTTTAGCCTACTTTAAAAAAAAAGGCCTTTGCGATTTTAACTTAGAAACTTACTAAGCCTTAAACGATTTACTACTTTAACCCCGCTTAATAACTATTTATTTAAATCGATATATCCTAAGAATATAGAGTAGCGGCTATAGCTTTTTACTTAAAAGAAAGCATAGAATAAGATAAAAAGATATTACTAGCCCGGACTAAGGTTTAACTTATCGTTTCCTTAAGCCGCGCCTTTTAAAGCGGAGAACCTTAATACTAGCTTACGTAACTTAAAGTAGCCGGTTTAATATAAGCAGTATATAAGTTATATATTATAGTACTATCCGTAAAAACGCTATAAGTAGTTATCTTTACTAACTATATAAGTACTTATAGAATTATATATTAAAAATCCTTATTCTTTACTAACATAAAATTTAACGATAAGCTAGTCCTTACGTCTTAATACTTAAGCTAATTCCCGCTTAAGGTATGCTATATCTTAAGCGTTAAAAACGTTATACTAAACGCGCTCTTACGTTTACCGTACTAAGATAATAGGCTAGTATCTCTAAACTAAGAAAGGGAATTAAAACGTATTTAAGAAGATAAGATAACGGACCGCGTATTCCTTTATATAGAAGTATTAATCGAATTGCCGCTTCGCTAGAAAATAATCAACGGATATACGGAGGATATATAATAAGCAAAAATCATAATATAGCTTGGCGATAAAGATAAGGTCCTTAAACTCTTATTCTTTTCGTTATAGGGGTTGCTATACTTTATAGAGAACGATAAACGCTAAAGACTATATATCTTTAAGACTTACGCTAAGGAGATCGTTAAAGACGATTACGTTAAATATTTTTATACTAGCCGTACCTATATATAGTAAGATTTATTTAAAAGCTTCTTAATCTTATAGCTTAGTAGATATATAAACGAAGTTATAGATAGCTATAATACTTACTACTATAATTAAACTAATTAAAGTAAGACGCTAAAGTAGCTTATTTTAATTTAAAGCCCGCTAGTTCTATACTATATAATAGTAATAAACTTTATTACTAGGCTCTTAGTAGTTTAAGCCGAATAATCCTTATAAAAAGATCTTATAAAGAACTTCTTTAATACCTTACTAACTATAACTAATATATTCTTAAAAATATATCTCCTTATTTTAAGCAATAACTAGTTTATAGTAAAAGACTAAGTATAAGCGTTATATACTAAACTACTCCGCGCTAATTAAGGGATTCCGAAAGGGATAATCTTTAACTAAGATATAAAGTTTACCTTAGTATTTTAGCAGACCTTATAGCAAGCCTTTAAATCGAAGCTTCTTATATTTACTACTTAGTACCTTTAAACTAACGGCCTATTAAAAAGGCGAAACTAAACTATAGAAATCGCGCTATAATTCTTTACTACTAATTTCTTAGACTTACGCTAAACCGATATACTAGTCGCCTTATAGTTTAGCCTTAATAATTTCTTCTCCTTAATAATTTACGCGGCCCTTAATAAGCTTATTATAAGGATAAGAATAAATAACGGCCTTTAGTTCTTTAATAACTACTTATATATATAAAACTAAGAGGTCTTATAAGAAGAAGCTAAGTTAGTTATTGCTTATGCTTAAGCCGCTATAAAGGATAGATATAATAAGAAACACCGCCTATAAAAATTTAAGCCCGGCGATTAAGTTTAGCTATAGCTCGGTAAAGGCTATTATATCGCGGACGGTAGACTAATAAAGCTTTAAGAAAGATATACTAAGCCGTTTAAAGTTACTGCTAAAGTAAGATAGCTTATATACCGGCTAGATATAAAAAGGTCCCTTAATATTTATCCGGTTATTTCGGTAGTATAACTACACTTAGCGGATAAGCTAGCTATACGCTTAAGACTAATTTAGGATAAAGGGATACTTTACTTAAATAAGTAAAAAGTAAAACGAATCTTATAAAGCTATATAATAAAGAAAGGCGGCGGAAAGCTAAAAAAGGAGTTCTTTATAGCTTAAAAAGGCTAGCTAAATAGCTATAACTTATAAGTAGACGAAAAAGCGGTTTTCTCGCTAAAGATTATAAAAGCCTTCGAAAAAGCATAAAAGTAGTTAGCTACTTAAGTAGTTTAAACGAAAGTATAATACGCGGCCTTTATAACTTAATATAAAACTCTTTAACTAAGAAAAGTAAGCGGTTAGGCCTAGGTATAAGACTTAAAAGCTACTATAAGTTATAAAAAACTATAACTTACTATACTTAAGGTAATTAGTTATTTTAATAATAGTATACTGCTATTTACCTTAAGTAATAAGGCCTTTTTAGCCTTATAGTATACTTATTTAAATTCTCTCCGCCGCTTGCCCTCTTTCCTTTTTCTTCTTCTTTTTATAACTATATTTCTCTTTACCGCTAGCTATAGCCCGCCGTACCTCGCTTATCTTATATATATAACCTTTTTTACTTTAAGCCTATAATCCTTATACTCCCGTTTTAAGTCTTTTTATCGTTTAACGTCTCTTATAGCTAAGACTAGCTATTCTATAACTACTTCTTTAGCCCGCTTTTCTATTAGCCCCTACGCTTTTAATATAAAGGATATAAGCGAGCGCTTAAGCTTTATAAAAATAAGGCGGCTATCCTCTATAGCCTTAAGTCCCTTAGCGAGAGTTAAAACCTTTAAGTTTAAGCTTTTATATAAACTTATACCGCCTTTTATAGCCGCGCTTAAGCTAATAGATTTAACTTAGACTATAGTATTATAAAGGACGGCTTATACTACCCTCTTTAAATACTTAACTTAAACGACTTACCTCCTAGCTTTATATTATAGCGTAGTTTAAAGAGCTAGTTTCGCGGTAACTTAGCTATACCTCTTACTTAGCTCTTACTATCTAAAAGCCCCCGCCGCCTATATATTTTTAAAGGTATAGCCGGAAATCTTTATTAGCAAAATAACTAGCTAATACTTAACGCCCTTAAGTTAGCTAACCTCGCTATAGTCTTAAGATTTATAGTAGCCGCTATAGCTAGCGGAAACCCGCTTTAGCTAAACTATTAAAACGATATCTACGCTGTCCTTAACTATATATTTAAGGCTTAGCTTAACTAGTTTATAGCTAGGTTTATAGTAGCGTCTTAAGCTACTATAGCTAAAACCTTATCTTACTTCGCACGTAGTCTAGCCTATACTATAAAATCCCCTTCTTAGCTTATAGCTACTATAAGCTTTAAAGACCTATTTAGTCCCGCTTAGCAAACGCTTTTTCCGCTTACTACTATACTTAGCCTAGCTATATAAAGGCGTACGAGCGCTTTATTATAGTCTATCCGCTATCCCTCCTTAACCGGAGGAGATAGCGATAACTAGCCTCGCGATATATTCCGCCGCCCGATTTTATAAAAGCCGCTAGTAGTAATTAATATAATCCTTAATAGGCCCGGCTTCGCGGGCCTATACTCCGGCGACGAGATTATAATAATCGGGAGTTTCCGCCTAGCTATAAACTATATTAAGTTTTACTTATAAGCCTACGAAAAGTCTAAACGCGACTTAACTTTAACTTAAGTAATAAAGTTCTTAAGCTTCGATATCCGCTTTATTAGCTATACTAACTATACGCTTTATATTCTCGCCTTTAAGGCCCCCTTTATAAAAAGGTTCTTTAAGATTATTAAGTATATTTAGAACCTTAAGAGCGAGGAGTTAAGCACTAAGGCTATTAAAGACCTTATTACCCGCTTTTAAGTAAGAATATAAACGTTTAATACCTTAATACTAACTATACTTATTAATATTAATAAGACGGCCTACCTTTATCTTAATACCTTCTTAGTAGCTAAACGCGCGTTAGTCGGCGGAAAGGCGTAAGTAGTAGCGCCGCGTAAAAAAGATAATAAGTTAAAAAGCTTAGCGATAAAAAGCAAGGGATAATTATAATAGCGGCAGTAAGTAGGATATAATATCTCGCTTATAAGCGGCTTATAAGGCTAGTAAGTAGTATAGGAAATTTAGCAGAGGATTAAAAAACGGCGTAAAAAAGTAAGTAGGATAATAATATAAGATAAGGCTTAAATAAAGCTAGTTTTTTATAACGTATCCCGTCGGGGAATTTAAGTATTCCTTAGCGCGGAGACTCCTTATTACTTAATAAGTACTTAGATACACGCCTTAAAGAAAAGTCGGAAAAATTTACTATAAGTTTTAGCTAAACGCGCTAATTACCTTAATAAAAATAAAGATATATAACTAAATAAGAGGTAAGGATTTACGATAAGAGCCGCTTATTAACTATCTTAAGCTACTTAGCTACTATTAGCTAAGTAGGCCGAAAAAACTGTTAAAAGGATAAGGACGGCGTACTATTAATATAGCGCGAAGACGCTATTATAAAGCTATTACTTAGCGCCCCTTTTACTTTATTCTTACTTTAAACTAATAAAGACGTTAGCTTTTCTTTCTTACTTAAAGGAGTTATTATAAAATCTAAACAGCTATGCTTAAACTGCTTACTTTACTCTTAAAGAGCCTTACGAAACCTTATAATAAGAATGCCCGGAGCACGCACTATAACAGCTCGCTTAAGGAGATACGATAAATATTACCGGTCGGACCCCGCTAAGGTTTTTAAGATATAACTATAAAGGGTTAGGAGCTTACTTAACTATAGTTTATAACGTCTTTAATTATAAGAGATACTATAGAAACGACTAAGCGGATTCCGCCGGTATCTTTAAGGGATTTTTAGGGATTTCCGCGGGATATCCTAACTATAGTTCGACCTGTTTTTAACTATAAAAGCACCTTAGAAAATATAGGATAAACCTTACCGCGATTTTTAAGGGATATTTAAGGATATTTAAGGGATTTCGCTAATTATAGTTTATATTGTTTTTAACCGAGCTTATACTTAGTTTATTAAGCGATTTTACGAGGATATCTACGGTTTATCTACGTACTATAGATAGTATAGTTAAAGATCCTTAAAATTAGCTTAAAGAACTAAGTATAAAGTAGCTAGCTATGCCTTTAAGAATAAAGAAGCTTTTTACTATTTTAAAACCCCTATATACGTTTATATATAGTAATTAGTCCGTTATACCGGCTTAACCGGCGGTAATTAGTCTATAGTACCGGCCCTAACTAGCGGTAATTAGTCCGTAGTACCGGCCTTAACCGGCGGTAATTAGTCCGCGCCTTATCCCTTTATCCTTACGCCGTAAGGCGTAGTAGTCGATCTCGTACTTTTCTTATATATATTATACTAAAGGCGTAAAGTAGCGATACTAGCTATCGAACTTTCTTAGCGCTAAAAGTAGCTTTTGCTAGTCTTTTTTCTTTATCGGTTCTTTTTTTATTATAGGCATTACGGCCCCTGCTATCGTATTATAAAGTAGTATTAAGCTACTAGTTAGTAGGCCGGCCCCTCTTTATATATACGTCCTTACTATCTTCTTTAACCTTTATATTAAGGCCTTAAACTAGCTTATTAGCTATTAAATCTACTGCTAGCTTGCTAAAACTTAGTAGCTGATTTTAACGGCCTTTACTTATAGCGAGAGGATCGCTTATTTAACCTTAGTTTAGATATTAGCCTCTCTTAGCCCTCCTTTTTACCCTCTTTAAATATAGCCCCCTTATACTAAGTAAGCTTTTTACTCGCGCTATATTAAAGTTAGTAAGTCTCTTTTTAAGTTATATAACCTCGTTTAAAAGGAGCTTTAAATATATTAAAGGCCTATATATACTTAGTTTAGTAGTATATAGCCGAATAATTATTTATTTAAAGCTAAAAAAGGAAAGGAAAATCTTTACTTAGGCTATATAGCTTTTTACTTTATAAAGGTCGCTTAAGTAACTTATACTTAGGTTAAGTTTAGGTCGAGGTTAAGCTAAGTTTAGGCGGAGTCTTATAAGACTTTAGCTATATATCGGCTTAACTTTAAGTTATTTACTATAGTATAACTATAGCTCTTATTATAGCATAGCTTATAATGCTTAGTTTAAAAAACTAGCCGCTTTTTTACTTATTTAAAAGATATATAAGGTAGTTATTATTATAGTATTTAGTTTAAAAAAGCTACTTATACGTCTTATCCTTAATAGTAATAACTATATTAAGATATTTAATAAAAAGAGTATAAGGCTTATTATTATTATTTTTTATAAAAGTAAGCTCTTTTTCTATTTTATTAAATTTAAAGTCTTTTAGATAATAGTTTTCTTTTATATTTTAAACTATAACGTTTATATTAAAATAAGGAGTATTTTTATTCTCTTCGTTAATAGTCTATAAAGAATTTCCGTATTTATAGTTATTCTTAGTCTTAAAAGTATTTTTCTATTAGTTATTTAAGCTTTTAGCTTTTATTTTAATTTTAAGTTCTTCTTTATAAAGACCTTTTATAAGCAAACTAGTCTTAAACGGGCTAAGGTTTAGAATAATAAGCTTAGCGTTAATTTCTTTAATATTCCTAGTAAAAAGTAGTAGTAAAGTATATTACGGATTATAAGCTAAAAGGGCATTATTTTATTAAATAAGTATATTCTTTCCTTAAAAGAAATTCCTCTTCTTAATATAATCTCGTATAATATAGCCTTCTTTTTAGTAGTTTAAGCATTAAACTGCTTTTTTAGCGGGTTTTAATAAGCTCGCTTTAAGGGTATTTAAGTTTATTGCGTTACTTAAGTCACGCTATCGCTTTTAATTACTTTTCTTAATAACCTTACCGGGAGTTAAATAGTATTTCTTTTACTACTAGCGTTCGTATTACTTAATATCTATCTAGACTATAAGATTAATATAGTCTAAAAGCGTCTTTAGCCTATTTAACCGGTAAATTTCGTCTTTAACCTTTTCTTTAAGACCTTTATAGAAAGTTGCTAAAAGGATATCGTCTTCTTATTTTAGATTGAATATTATCTATTAAAATCGAGCTATATAAGCCGATAAAGATATAACTTACTTAAGTCTTTTTAATTTATAATTAACTAATTGTTGCTTCTCTATAATGCTAAACATTTTTTATAAAGCTTCTTCGAAGTTATTAAAATTCTAAAGAATATTCTTAATCTTTATATTCCTATCTTTAAGACTATGATCTATATAGTCCTTAAGAACCGGTTCGAACTATATTGCTACTTAGCCTTATAAGTAACTAAATATAAATATAACTTTTACTACTCTTAAATTTATTATAGTAGAATAAAACTAAAAATAAGCTTTAAAAAGGTAATAAACTTTTATAGCTTAGCTAACTCTTTAGTAAAAGGTTTAGGAGCTTAAATCTTTAAAATAAAACTACTATCTATAGAGCTTATAAGGGGATAAAAAAGCTTTAATTATCTCGTACGAGCTTATAGCTAACTAGTTAGCTATAATATTACAAAAGTATATTTTTTTTAATTTATTATAATTAAATAGAGGTAATTATAATAAAAACCTTTTTAATTTAATACCTTAAAGAACTTTAAAATATAAAGAAGGCTTATTTAGGGTTTTTAGTAAGAGAGCAATTTATATAAAAAGAATTAGCTTGTAGGTAAAAGGTAGAAATAGGTAACTAAGTAGTAAAACTCTTATTTTATTCTTTTAGTAGCTATTTAATATCCTTTATATAATAAGAAGTGATTTAAAATAAGTAAGGAAATAAAAAATAGTTTAATAAATAACAATAAATAATAAATAGTCCTTGTTAAAAGGGGGGTTAATAGAAGGTTTATATAAGGTCTATATACTAAAAGGTTAAATAGCTTTTAGTCTATACGTAGCTAAAGAATCAGGGGAAGCCTTAAGAAGGCCGAAATTAAGGGAAGCCTTAAGGAGGCTCGTGCTATTACTACTACTACTACTACTACTACTACTACTACTACTATTAGTTATAGCGTATTTACTACTATATTAAGGAATAAATATAATACTTACTAAGTATAAAACACTAAGTAATCTTTATTAAAGCTATTAAATTATAAAACCCTTATAAGCTAGTTTTATATTATTAAAACACTAATCTTTCGTTAAGATTAATATCCTAGCTTAATTTATTTAATGTAGATTTATAAGCGTAGAAAGAAGAAAAAGACTTAGTATAAATTAATAGACTAAATAAGGTAAAGGTATCTTATTATGCGGATTTCTTAGGTTAAAAGTAGCAAAAAAAGAAGAAAAAAGGAAAGAAAAGAAGTTAAAGAAAAAAAGAGGAAGGACCTTCTTTTATACCTTTTTAAAGCTGCTAAAAGGCTTTCCTTTTATATGCTTTAATATGCTTTTATATACTAATCTATAACTTATACTTTATATAACTTATAAAGTTACTAAACTACTTCTTAAGCTAATAAAAATAGCTTACGCTATCTTAATTACTAGTTATAAGTAATATACGCTTTATTACTTATAACTAGTTTATAAGACTAAATATCCTTATCTTAAAACCTTTTATAAGATTTTATTCTTTTTTTAAGGGAGGCCTCTTAATTTAGCTTTATATAAGGTATTTATTAATTATATAAAGCATTAGTCGATTTATTTAATACTAATCCCGTTATTAGCTAAAGCTAACTTAAGCCGATTATAGGCGTATTTCACTTATACCGCTTATAGCTAATATTAGCTATATTTAACCGTTAAGCTATATCGTCTTTCTTTATAATTACCTGTGTTTACTTTAATAGTTATAACTTATAACTAGCAGTATTTACTTTATTAGTTACTTCTATATATTTAGCGGTATATACTTTACTTAATATTAGTACTTTTAATACTTAAGATAACTAACGGAAAAAGGTTTTTATTATACCCGGCTAACGTACTATTAAAAATACTTAAATATAAAGGCGAAAAGCCCTTATTTTTAAAGTTATATAATATAATAAGAGGGGTTGTAGTTATACTAATAAATAAAAGTCCGCTAATAACACTTAATAATATTACTGCTTTTTATACTAGCTTTATAAGGTAACCGTACTACTAGTTTTATAAGGCACCCCTTACTTAGCTACTAGCTACTTTATAACTATCCCCTTTTTATAGTAGCACGTCTTTAAGCTACTAGCTTAATTAATACGCCTTTAAGCGCTTACTTATAAGCCCCGGTTCGTATAAGCAAAGATACCTTAACTAACATAGGCTCTTAAAGCTTAGTATGCCGCACCTTTTAGTTTTTATAGTTACTTATAGGCCTAAGCTACTTAACGTCTTAATACGTCTTAAGTCTTATACCCCGCTTTACTATATGCTTATAGCTACTATGCGATTATTATATACTTACCTTATAAGCTTAATATAGCTAAGCCGGTTACTATTTATTGCTTAGTCTTAAATAAAAAGCTATCGTTAAGTTTTATAATTATAATATAATAAGAGGGGTTATTATTATACTAATAGATAAAAGTCCGCTAATAATACTTAATAATATTACTACCTCTTATACTAGCTTTATAAGGTAATCGTACTACTAGTTTAATAAGGCACCCCTTACTTAGTTACTAGCTACCTTATAAGTTATTACTAAAGCTTTATTTAAAACTAACTTTAATAAATTATATAACTACTAATAATTCGTAAAAAGACAATAAAACGTCTTTATAAGTAAAAGCTAGCTTAACCTTAACCTAATATAAGTATAGTAAGTTGCTTTTATATAAAGAAAATATATAAGCTTTTATATAGTAAATTACTACTAACTTAAAAGTAAACTTTAAGTAACTAGCTATATAAAAACTTAAATATAGAGAAGGCTTATTTAAGGCATTTAGTAAGAGAGCAATTAAGGAGTAAAATAAGTATTAAAGAAAACAGGCAAGTAGCTATAAGTAAGGGGATTATAAAGATGCAAAAAGTGTGTAAAAAGGTAAAGAAATAGATAAGATATATATATATAAGGTTAATAATCTATTTAAGGTAAAGAGAGGACTAAGGCCTTCTTATATAAACAATTCCTAGTCTATAAGTAACCTAAGTAATTTAGAAAAGAGCCCCTTATTTAGCGCAATTATGTATAGTAGGCTAATAGCTATTATTAGGTTAATATTATATTTATAAGCCTAGGGATTAATTCCGTAAGGAATACAAGGTGGCGTAGCGACTTAGCATAGATTATACGTATAGTCTCTATATACAACTCTTACTAATCTGCTTATATCCTGCTTATATATACGTGGAAAAATATAAAAAAATATATAAAGTATGCAGAATTATTTAACGGTTTCAATAAATATTTTAGCGTATTTATATCGTTCTGTTATTTATACTGTATTTAGCCTATAGGCTGCGGGACAGTATATTTTACTCTTTTATAGCCTCCCTTAAAGGCTACTTATAGTATATAAGTGCGCTTTAAACATACTAACTAAAGTAAAGTAAAAACACTTTTTTAAAATCAGGAAAGATTCTTTCTTTATAGCTTAAGAAAACCTATTTATAAGGAAAAACTTAAAGCTTTTAATCTTTCTTAAAGGGGAAAAACTTATTATTTTAAGTAAAACCTCTTTATTTTATTATCTTAGGAAAACCTTTATATAAGTAGAAAACCTTAGAATTATATTAAGGAAAGCTAAAGAAGGCAAAGAATAGCTAAAAACCTTTATTATAGGAATGTATATTATAACCTCTTAAATTTCTAGTTAATTTCAGAATTTATTAAATAGTATAAAACCTAATCCCTTAGTAAATATATTTCCTATATTATTTTTAACGTTTATATAATAAACCCCTATTTCCTTTCCTTTAATACTACTACGTATAAAACTATATGTTAAGCCTATATGTTTTCTTAGCTTAAATAATTTAGGATCCTTTACTATTTTTAAAGTAGATTAATTATCTATAAAAATTATAAGAACTTTATTTTTAAGAATATTTATCGATATTCCTTTTACTATAGTATTAAAATAGCTATATAAATAAAAAGCTTCTTTATTAGCCTCTTTAAGGCCTATATATTCAGCCTCGTTTATAAAAAGTGCTATAGATTTTTATTTTTAGCAAGTCTAGCTTATAAGATTATTACTTATAAAAAAATAGTATCTAAAGACTAACTTATAGTTTATAAGATCGCTAGCTTAATTACTATTAGTATAGGCTTTGAAAAATAGTACATTAAATGCTATATTATAGTTATAGTATATACTTAGGCTAGGATATTTAATACAATATTTCTAGATCGTATTTAGTACTTAAAAATATAGTATTTCTAGATTAAAAGCAAATTTAGCACATAATATTACTGCTTATAATATATCTAGTCTTAAATACAATGCTAAAAATAACAGTAAGCCTATTTGCATTAAGTATAATAGGATATCTTCTTTTATAGCTATATAGTTATCTGTTTTATTTAATTTCACGCCCTTTATAGTAAGTGTTTTAAAGGTTCTAATATCTTGTTTATTAAATTCCTTTATCTTATTAAGGGTATACTCTTCTTAGGATATATATATATTCCTTTTCGCTTTGTTTATAGTTATAGTTATTCTTAAAAAGTCTTTTTCTTTGCCTAAAGATTAAATCTTTAAGCCCTTGCTTATTTTATTAATTATGCAAGTTATAAAATCCTCTATAAGCTTAAAAAATTTAATATCGTCTATGTAAACTAATATAGCTATATATAGCTTATTATTTATATATAACCCTTTGTTTATAGGTAGGTAGGAAAATCCTTACTCGCTTAGGACCTTAAATAATAAATTATACTAAAGTATCGGACTTTATTTAAAACTATGTAAAGATGTCTTTAATTTTGCAACTAGCCTTTTAATTTTCTTATACTGCTTTTTATTTTTATACTTAGGGTCTTTATTTATAATATAGTCTCTAAAACCTTATAATATATTTATATATATTTCTATATTTAAATCTACATATATAAATACATTTCTTCTATCGTATTATAGTATTTACTTATTATTAGTTATAGCTAGTATTAATAAGAGTTTAGTAAACTCGGGTTTAGCGGTTATAAAGAAGGTTTTAATATAGTTTAAGCCGTATATTTACTTATAGCCTTATGCTATAAAGCGAGCTTTATACTTAGTTATAATATTTTTATTATCCTCCTTTATTTTATAGACCTATTAGCCTCTTAAAGCCTTCTTATTACTAAAAAGCTCTTATATTTCTTAAGCATTTAAACTTATAAGTTCGTTTAGTTTAGTTAGCATAGGTTTATCTTAGTCTTTTAAATATAGACTAGGTATAGCCTGCTTATAAGTAGTAGGCTTTATAGGATCTTTATTTCCTTTTATAATAAAAAGGATATATTTTATATTATTATTATTAAATATAATATTATATATATAGTATTCTATAAATTCTTTAAAGTATTTAGTAGGCTTCCTAAGTATTTCTACTTAAATCTTTCAATCCTTTTACGAGGTATTGTTATTACTAGTATTATTATTACTAGTATCTATATTACTAGTATCTATATTATTAGTAATTATATTATTAGTACTTATATTACTTATATTTATATTACTTATATTTATATTACTTATATTTATATTACTAGTATTTATATTACTAGTACTATTATGTTTAGTATTATAGTTATTTAGCAGTTTATTTAAAGAAGGCATGTTCTTAAAATCAGTATATTCTTCTTTATTTTAGAAGTTATTCTTTAGTGTAGTTATATCTTTAGAAATCATTACCTTTTGTTTAAAAAAGTTATATATTTTAAAAGCGGTATCTTTATAGCTTATTATTACCTTTTTATAAGCTCTAAGCTTTAGTTTATTATTAAGGGTTTTATTCTTATAAAATATAGTCCTTCCGAATACCTTTATTTTATCTAAGTCTTTTAAACATAAAGCTATATTATACTTCTTTTCTATAGAGGTTATAAGGCCTATAGTAAAATGCGGGGACCTTTTATATATCTATATAGCTGCTAAAATAGCGTTACCTTATAGGTATTTTAGTAAATTTAAGGTAAAAAGCATAGCCCGGACTTTATTAAGTATAGTCTTATTTATTCTTTCTTTATACTATGAAAATAAGAGGTATAGAAAGGATTTGTACTATATATAAGGCCGTTCTTTTAGCAATATAGTTTTATATTCTATATAAATTCTTTTATATTATATATAAGTTCCTTTATATTATATATTCATTCCCTTATATTATATATAAATTCTTTTATATTATATATAAATTTCTTTACATTATTAAGGAAAACTCCCTTTATAGTAGTCTTATATATAATACTTTCTAATTCCTACCTATATTCTAAGAATTTAAGCAGATATTCTGCTTTGCTTTTTATAAGATATATTTTTAGATATTTAGTTAAAGCATTTCAAGAAAACATTAAGTATATATATTTATTATAAGAAGGGGTTTCTATATAGCCTTAAATATTAGTATATACTTTATCTAAAAAGAGGTATTCTATTTTCGAAGGAGTCCTTCTCTTTTTATCTATTTATTTAGCTTTTATATAACCTTTTTATTGCTTTATCTTTATTATATTAACTTTATTTATATTAACATTAAAATACCTTCTTCTTAGATATCTATATAAGGATTTATAATTTCTATAACCTAGTTTTTTATACTAAAAAAGTATATCTATAGTCTTCTTTTTATTTATAGACGTTTTATTTTTATTGATAAAGGTATTATCTATAAGTATATTGTTTATATGTGTATTATATATAGGTGTATTGTTTATAGGTGTATTGTTTATAGGTATATTATTTATAGGTATATTGTTTATAAAGCCTTTTATATTTTATACCTTATTATTAATTTAAAAGCAAGTCTTTTTAACTATAAGGATATAATATAGGCCGTTATTAATAAAGCCTTATATAAGTATATTTACCTCTTTATTTAAGAGAGTTATATTATTATAACTTATTAAAGCAAAGTTATTATAAAAAGATAATTAGCTTATTATATTAATACTAATTTAAGGTATATTAAGGTAGTTCCTTAATATGTAGCGTATACTGATATTAGGGAATTTAAAATATAAATTGCCTGCGCCTTTTAATTTAATAAAAGACGCTTTTCCTAAGGTAATAGTTATATATATATCTTTATAAGAAGAGATAAGTGATTAATTATATCCTAATTTCTTAGAAGCCCTTATATTAAAGATTAAGTTATATATATTCTCTTTTTTTATTTTTATAACATTTTTATTTACCTTACAATTAACTTAAGAAATAGAGGAAAGAAGAGGCTTTAAAGGTATTGTTATATTTCTTTTATTAGCTTTCTTTTGCTCTTTTAAAAAGGTATATAAAAGGGGTGTATATAAAAGGGGTATAGAAAGTTTAAAGGGTATAAAGGGTATAAGGCGTGTAGAGGGTATAGAAAATATAGAGGGTATAAAGAGTATAAAGTGTATAAAGGGTATAAAGGGGATAGAGGGTATAAAAAATATAGAGGGTATAGAGGGTAAAGAGGGTTTAAAAGATAAGAAGAGGGTTATTTACCTAAGCTAAAGATTCGGAAATATAAAGTATTTCTTTAAAGAGAGAGGACTTTTTAAAGGAGGAAACTTATTTCTTTTTTCGGCCTTTAACTACTGATTTCTAGTAACTAAAACTCTCCCTTAAGAAGACTCTTTTAAGGAAGGTATAGGCGTAGAACGCTTATTATTCTTATTTAAATAGTCCTAAGAAGGTTTAATCGGAAGAGGCCTTTTATAAGAGGAAGAAGAAAAAGAAGAAGCTTTTAGTTTAAATCCTACTACCTTTACCTTATCTTTATTTTTCTTAAGCTAAAAGCAGTTTTTTATAGCATGGCCCTTTTTCTTATTATGTTTATAGAAGACGGATTTTTTATTATATAAAAAAAACAGCTAATTAAAAATAGGACCTTTTAGAGCTTTAATTCTTTTAAACTTATCGAATAAAGAGAAAGAAAGTGATTCTAAAGTATAGGCTTAAGCGTTATCTTAAAGAGCTTAAGAAATATTAGTTATAAAGCTAAAATAGGAGCTATTTAAGCATTTTAAAATCTAAGTAATAATTCCTACCTTAAGGATTTTAATTTCTCGTGTATTTAGCTTATTAAAAAGCTCTTTTAACTTATTAAGATATGCCTTAATTAAAGTATAGGTTTCGAGGGTTATATTAAATAATTCTTTTATAAGAAGAAAATTCGAAGTGAAATTTACTAAGTTATAAAGGGTTTTTAAAGCTTCTTAAACTAACTTTACAGTTATATAGTGTTTTATCGAAAGGAGGGGGCTATCCTTAACTATTAGTCGTTTAAGGGCAAGGATCTTTACGGAATTAGTATATAGATCTTAAGAAACGGCTCCGGCGGCTTTTTCTCGGAAAATAAAAACGGATCTTTTTCGGAGTTACTAAGAAGAATAATTTAAAAAGCCTTTTAGCTTGCTAAATTCATAGTCTTTCTTAGTAGTTATCTTTTTTATAGATTCTTTAAAGAGGTATTCCGGTATAAAAGTCGATTAAGAAGGAGGAGTATAAGGGAGAGATAAGAAAGAAGGCAAAGGACTTTATATAAAGTAGGTATAAAAGAATAAGAAAAAAGTGATAAGTAGGCGCGTTATTTGTTTTATAAGGCAAGATTTTAAAAAGATTTATATCGTTAAATATAGTCCTAAAATGCGGTTATAAAACATAACGTGTAAAAGAAGGAAGAGAGGAGAAAACTAGTAAACCGAGTCCGATAAGATATTAGGAAAATTACGGAGAAAATATGCTTAGTAAGCGCATTAACGTAGAAAGTAGGAAAGAGTTTGCTCGGATTTTCTAATTACGTAATAGTCGGAAAAACGTCGGTAGGGGGTTGGGACTAAGTCCGGCTTAAAGGGAAGCCGGGCTTATAACTAATTAAGGAGTAAAATAAGGATGGAAGAGAGTAGGCAGGTAGCTATAAAGAAGGGGATAATAAAGATGTAAAGAGTATGCGAAAAGATAAAGAAATAGATCAGATATATGTGTATAAGTTTAATAATCTATTTAATATAAAGGGGGGACTAAGGCCTCCTTATATAGAAAGTTCCTAGGCTATAAGTAACTTAAGTAATTAAGAAAAGTGCCCCTTATTTAAAGCAATTATGCATAGTAGGCTAATAGTTATTATTAGGTTAATATTATATTTATAAGCCTAGGACTTAATTCCGTATAAAATACGAGGTGGCCTAGTAACTTAGTAGGGATTATACGTATAGTCTCTATATATACCTCTTCCTAATCTGCTTATACCTTGCTTATATATACGTAAAATAAGAGAAAATATATATAGTATAGAGAATTATATAGCGGTTTTAATATATATTTCAGCGTATTTATATCGTGTGTTATATATGCTGTATTTAGCCTATAGGCTGCGGGAGAGTATATTTTACTCCCTTATAAAAGCAATTTATATAAAGAGAATTAGCTTATAGATATAAGGCAGGAATAAGTAACTAAGTAGTAAAGCCCTTGTTTAATTATTTTAGTAGCTATTTAATAGCTTAAATATAATAAGGAGTAATTTAGTAGAAGTAAGGAAATAATAAATAGTTTAATAAATAACAACGAATAATAAATAGTCTTTATTAAAAACCAGGTTTATAAAAGGTCTGTATAAAGTCCGTATACTAAAAGGTAAAATAGCTTTTAGTCTATACGTAGCTGAAAATTAAGGGAAGCTTTAACGAGGCTAAAATTAAAAGAAGTCTTAAGGAGGCTCGTGCTATTATTACTGCTACTACTACTCCTACTATTAGTTATAGCGTATTTACGCCTATATTTAAGAATAGATATAATATACCCCTTTAAGTAAAGCTATATTAAAATAGGAAGACCTAAATAGCTTAAATAGCTATTTTAAGTTTAAGTCTATAAAAAACGAGTAGTAAAAGTCTATAATATTAATAATACGAAGCTGGTTTTAAAATTTAAGGAAGCGTTATTTTAGTAGTAATTTAGTAAAACTATCTACGACTGATTAATTTAAGGGGATAAAATCGATAGTAAATATATTCTAAAGGAATCCTTACTTAGCCTAGTAGTTATAGATTTTAACGTGCTTTAAGGCCGTTTCAATCTTTAAGATTTTTAAGGCAACGAGGCGTATAGTCCATTTATTATTCTAGAAAAACATAAGGATTTCAATATTTAGTTCGAAGGAGATACTAAAAAAAAAGAATAAAATTAAAATCAGTTTTTTTGCCGTATTTAAAGGAGCTAAAAGCTCTGCTTTTTTAAAAGAGGTAGTAACTATATATTACTTCTTTATAAACTAAGCGATCGGTTTATTAAAAAGGCTTATAACGTATCCTTAACTAGATTTTCTAGTCTTAAGGATATTTATAAAAGCTATATCTATATAAGTAAGTAGCTTTAAGTTTTCGGTATCGGAAAATTCGATGTTAAAATAGTATAAAGAATAAAAGTAGGAAATAAGGGACTTTACTAGCTATATATATTGCCGGGAAGGATTTTATATAAATATTGCTAGGGTATTAAAGGCTTAAAAGATATCCGGTCTTATAGAAATTCCTAAAATATTAATAGATCCTAGAAGGGATTAGTAGTAGTAGATTTCTTCGTTAGATATAATAGCCGTATTCTTTTTTAAGGTCTTAAGAATAGCAAAAGCGGACTTTTTCGAAATAAAAGTGTTAAAGTTATATATATTACGTATTTTATCGATATAAGGAGGCTAGCGAATATATAATTTTTAAAGCTACTAGTCTTAAATAATATATAGTCTTAAAAAGGGTAAGGGTGCTATTATCTATAAAGGATTATATCTTTTAAAGACGAGATATAAAGTCTTTAGCTTTTTTTCTATCTTTCTTTTAAAATATAATAATAATATCGTCTTTAAAAAAAAGGAAGTATAAGATTTGCTATAAAAATATAAAGCTCCTTATAGCACTACTAAAGCTATAAAGAAATAAGGGTTAAAGAAAGCTTTTTTTACTAAAAAAGGGGTAACTATTAAAGTCCGTAGAGGGCTTTTACTAGCCGTAATACGTATCCGGGTATTTTAAATCTATCTAGGAAATAAACATAGATCTTTTTTATTAAGGTTTATGTTAAGAAATAAGTTAATTACGTTAAAAGATCGGGACTTAAGGTTGAATTTTACTATTATAGCTATAAGAATATAGAAACTTCTTACTATTAAAGTAGCTATATAAGTTTCTTTATTATTATAAGGCTATAGGTCTCCGCGTATATAAAAGCGGGCCTTAGCTTTTCGTAGATACCCGTGCTTATTAAATTTATAAGTAAAAATCTAAGCTAAAGGTAAAGGTTAAGTAAGTATTTAATTTTAAGTCGTATAATTAAAGAACAAAGTCTTTTTTTTTAAATAAGGATTTCTACTTTGCCTTTTTAGCTTCTTTAAATTCCTTGCTAAATTAGTACGTAATTAAGTCTAACTAAAATCGAGGGAGGGGCGGTAAATCTTTACTATATTTCTTCTTTTTCTAAAAAGCATAAAAAGAAGTATTAAACATAGCTTATAAAAGCTATAAGTAAAAGAGTTTTAAAGCGGTAAAAGCAATATAGTTCCTTATAAATCGGGAAGCTTAAAAAGGCTTAAAAAGGCTTTTATAAATCTTATATATTCTCTTAGTCTTTTAGTATATCTTCCGCTAAGGGAATATCGGTTATGTTATTAAAATTAATACTTTAAGATAGGCGGCTTAAAAGCTCGATTTAAAAGATATTACGTAATGTATTTTCGTTAAAGGAATTCTATTTAGAAAGCGCCTTATTAAGGCTCTTTAATAGTTTATTTTGCGTATTTACCGCATTTAGTTCTCGCGAGGAATTTTAGGTTAAAAGCTATGTGTTAATAAAAGAATTCGACTTTATTGTTTTTATTACGTCTTATAATTAAATTTCAGTACTTGAAAAATCGTCGTATATAGTATTATTATAATTTATAATATATAGTTAAAATACGTGTTCCTTAATTAATATAGGGTCTTATATAAGTACTATCTTTATAAAAAAAGACTACTTATTAAAAGTAACGTCTTATACCCTTTAAACCTTTTATTAAGAAAGGATAAAGATTTTATAGATATAAGTAAAGTCGTAGCCGACTTAGAAGCCGACCTTTACATAGTCCTTAAGCTTAAGGTCTTTTTTTACAGTATTCTTAAAAGCCTTTATTGTTAAAGGGTAAGCTTTACAGCCGTATATATAAATAGTAGAAAAGTCGGGGGAAAAAGGGGGAATTCCCTTACTATTTTCTAAAAGCTAGGTTTATAGTCTTTCGGTCAAGGAAATCTAAGGACCTTAAAGAGTCTTTTAAGACGTCTTATTATAAAGGAAAGTAGCGGTTTTTTAGATTTTTAGCTAAAGGGTAATAAGTAAATTTAAGGAAATTCGCATTATATAGGCCTTCGAGGAAATTACCCTCTTAGCATGCTCCGTAGAGCCGTTTTAAGCTAGTATATAAAGGGCAGAAGGTTCGTGGATAATTCTTTATTTTATAATAAGGTCTTAGTATTTTTTCTATAAAGCTTTATTATTATTCTTATACATTTTGCAAATAGTAAGGTTAAATTGCTTTTATATTAATGCTTAAAAAGCTAGTAAGGTAGTTAAGAAGCTCTTTTAATATTAAATTCGGAAGGGCGTAAAAGAGAATTAGGTTAATAAAATCGTCCTTAATAAGGAAAGTAACCTTCTTCTTATTATAAAATTCCGGTAACGAAAAAAGGTCGTGGAAAATCTAATAAAAAAGTCTTTTAGCTTTTATAGCTAGGTCTACCTATAATATAATTCATTTTGCTTTCCTAAGCTTATAAGGCTCGTAGTCGGAGATATTAAAAGACGTATAAATAGATATACTTTTACTAAAAAAGGTCTTTTATAACGCTTACTTATTAAAGTGCCTTAGTTCTTTATGCTAAAGCTAGAGAGAAGAAGAATAGGTCGTCGTAGTAAGTTCTCTTTTTTCTTCCGTTAAGAAAGAGGATAAAGAAAATAAAGAAGAGATCGGGGTAAAAAAAGAATCTACTTTAACTTCGTTATATTTAATAACGTATTAATTATATAATAGCTACGTTTTATAGACTTCCTTAGTAGTAGTAAAATTACTGCTTATTTTAGGACTTTAGTAGATCTTTACTTCTTATAATTTTAGTAAGAAAGTAACGCTAATATAAAAAGTCGGTATAAAGGCAACGTTATTTAATAAAAATAATCTAGTAGATATTTATATAAAGACGGTGCTATATCCGAGGATTAAAAACTCTCCGGGGCCCGCTAAAGCTAAGGCTTAGGTTAGTATATAATTTAAGAAGCGGTCTTAAGCGTTGTAAATGTGCTTATCTAATCCGCAATTAAGAATAAAGAAGTTTTTTAATAGGTATATCTATACGGGTACTTATAATAAAGTAAGAGGGGCCGTTTAAGCTGCGGCTGCGGCTTTTACTTATAGTTTTATTAAATCTGGGTTTTCTAAGAATTTAAAATCCGATTTAACATTTGCGGAATTATATTTTTCGGCCTTATAAAAAGCGTTTTCGACCGAGGTTTTATTTTAAAAGATAGTAAGAAATTCGTTAATCGTTTTATCGATTTTTCTATTTAGTTTCTAGCCGTTTAGTTATGTTTTTTCGTTATAATTAAAATAGTCTATATAATAATACCATCCCTTATAAAGGTAAAAAGGCAACGAAGGGGCCGAAGAAAGGTCCTTTAAAGAGTGGCGTTAAAAAGTAGTAAAGGAGGTAAATTTCGATTTCTTTGTAAATTTCGTAGCTTATTGCCTTTCGAAAATCTTTAAAATTTTAATGCCGTTTAAAAAGGTCTCCTACTTCCTGTTTTTATTCTATCTTACTTTATTAACTATTCGGTTAATTTAATAATTAGTAAAGGAGCTATTAAGGCTAGAAATAGCCTGTAAAAAGCTCTGCGTTAAGCGTAGGCCTTGAGCCTCTAGAAGCCACGTTCTTTTTATATCCGTAAAGGTCTTTTACTAATTTATAATCTAAGTAGCTAGGTTAGTTCGATCCGGTAAAGATAAAATCCTCTGAAAATTTATAAGAACCTCTTTTTCCTTATTCTATAAAGAGGGCTATACCCGTCTTTATAGTAAGGAAAGCTCGGTAAGAATATCGTAAATATTTACGATTATCGAATAGTAATTTCCGATAGTTTTTATAATATATTGTTATAAAGTCGAAAGGGCCTTTAACTAGTCTTTATAGCTTTGCAATTTAGTTTAATACCTAAAGTAAAGGAACTTATAGGTTTTTTCAATTATTAATTAAAAGGTTAGTAATTTTCTCTGCTTAAGAATTTTCTTATAAGACTAAAGGTTCCTTAAGAAGCTATAAAAGGGGCTTTTTCGAGGTAACTAAGGGATTAATTTAATCCTTAATTTTATAGGAAGTAGCGTATTTCTATATCGTTAAAATTCAACGTTTTTAGTTAAAAAGACCGTTAAAAACAGTTTCTTTCTAAGAGCTTATAAATTCTATTATTTTAGTAAAAGAGAAAATAGTAAATAAGGCGGCGTAAATAAGATACTTCTTTAAGTCATTTTCTATAAGGAGAGCGTTTTTTACTTTTAAAGAGCGTAATAAACCGGCAGGGGTGTAATAAAATTAAGGTGCCGCAATAACTAAAATTTTCTCTTATACAAAGTTAAAGAAATCTAAGCTTATAACTCTCGAACGTAGAAAAGGCTTATTTAAGGCATTTAATTCGAGAGCAAACTTTATAAAAAGAATTAGTTCTTAGATAAAAGGTAGAAATATATAAGGGAGTAAAATATACTCTCCCGCAGCCTATAGGCTAAATACAGCATAAATAACATATAACATAAATACGCTAAAATATACATTAAATTTGCTATACAATTCTGCATACTATACATATTTCCCTTCATTATTTCACCTATATATAAGCAAGATATAAGCAGATTAGGAAGAGGTGTGTGTAGAGACTATATACATAATCTATGCTAAGTCGCTACGCCACCTCGTATTCCTTGCGGAATTAATCCCTAGGCTTATAAATACAATATTAACCTAATAATAGCTATTAGCCTACTATGCATAACTACGCTAAATAGGGGGCTCTTTTCTAAATTACTTAAGTCACTTATAGCTTAGGAATTGTCTATATATAGAGGCCTTAGTCCCCCCTTTACCTTAGATAGATTATTAACCTTATATATATATATCTTACCTATTTCTTTACCTTCTCGCATACTCTTTGCATCTCTATAATCCCCTTACTCGTAGCTACAAGCCTACTCTTTTTTATACCTATTTGCTCCTTAATTAGTTATAAGCCCGGCTTCCCTTTAAGCCGGACTTACCTCCAACCCCTGCCGACGTTTTTCCGACTATTACGTAATCGGGAAATTCTAGTAAAACTCTTTCCTACCTTCTACGTAGTCGCGCCTACTGAGCGTATTTTTTCCGGAATTCTCCCGATATCCTATCGGACTTAGTTCCTTGGTTTTCCCCTTCTCCTCCTCCTTCTTATACCTTATGTCTTTACAACTATATCTTTAGGACTATATTAAACATAAAATACCTTATAAAATTCTTTCCCTCTATAATAACGAGCGCACTTTTAAACATAATTTTCCCTATACTTTTTAAACCCTTTTTATTATATTCTTTTACTAATATTCTTTCGATTAATATTTCTTACCTCCTCTCTTTTTAATTAACATTTATACCGGAATACCTCTCGAAAAAAATCTATAAAAAACATAGCTACGAAGAACGACTACTAATTCAGCAAGCTAAAAGGTTCTTCGAATTATTCCTCTTAGTTACTCTAAATAGAATCCGTTTTTATCCGGGAGAAAGCCGCCGGAGCCGTCTCTTAAGATCTATATATTAAATCCGCGGAAATCCTTGCCCTTATACGTCTTATAGTTAAGGATAGTCCTCTCTCTTAGATAAAACACTATATAACTATAAAGTTAACCTAAGAAGCTTTAAAAACCCTCTATAATTTAGTAAATTTCACCTCGAATTTTCTTCTTATAAAAGAACTATTTAATATAACCCTCAAAACCTATACTTTAATCGAGGTATATCTATATAAGATAAAAGAGCTTTTCGATAAGCTAAATATACGAGAAATCAAAATCCTTAAGGTAGTGATTATTACTTAGATTTTAGAATGCTTAAATAGCTCCTATTCTAGCTTTATAACTAATATTTCTTAAGCTCTTTAAGATAACGCCTAAGCCTATACTTTAGAATTACTTTCTTCTTTATTAATCGATAAGTTTAAAAGGATTAAAGCTTTAAAAGGTCCCTTTTTTAATTAGCTGTTCTTTTTACATAGCAAAAAACCCGCCTTTTATAAGAATTATAAGAAAAAGGGCTATACTATAAAGGACTGTTTTTAGCTCGAGGAAAATAAAGATAAGGTAAAGGTAGTAGGTTTTAAACCTAAAGCTTCTTCTTCTTCCTCCCTTTCTTATAAAAGGCCCCTTCCGATTAGACCTTCTCGGGACTATTTAAATAAGATTAATAAACGTTCTACGCCTATACCCTCCTTAAGAGAGTCTTCTTAAGAGAGAGTTTGTTACGGAACGTAAGATGCAAGCGCTCCGGCCACTCGTATGTCGGTATGTGAGATGCAAGCATATAGACGATAATTAGCGTCCCGACCCCTAACTAGGGCCGGGGCGAGACCTTTTAGCAGTGCGGTATTATCGCACTGTTTCTCCGTAGTAGAGTTTTAGTTACTAGAAAATTAGTAGTTAAAGGCCGAAAAAAGAGACGGGTTTCCTCCTTTAAAGAGTCCTCTCCCTTTAGAGAAATACTTTATATTTCCGACTCCTAAGCTTAGGTAAATAACCCTCTTCTTCCCTTTATACCCTCTATACCCTCTATACCCTCTATACCCTCTATACCCTCTATACCCTCTATACCCTCTATACCCTCTATACCC
>JAPEBW010000506.1:0-49698 GCA_027405785.1 Ophiocordyceps robertsii | reverse complement strand
GGGTATTTAGCGGGCGGGGAGCTAAATAGTTTTAAGGTTAGCCTATCCTTACTTCTTTTATTTAGAGGATAATTGATTTATTTAAGTAATACCGAATTTAGTTTACTTAGTCGTATAGATTTTATCGTTTTATAGTTTATCCTTTATTAGTATTTTAAAAGCGGATTGCCTCTTAAAAGGTAGTAGTCTTAGCTTAGCTAAGCGGGACTTATTTTACGTCCTATCTAGCTTTATAGGCTATTGCGGTATAGTACCTTAAAAAGGGGTAAAGGAGATTATTAAACTAATATACTTAGTAAGCCGCGGCCTCTTCCGCTTTTATAGCCTACTTATCTTAAAGTTCTATTATAAGCATATTAAGGAAAAGGTGCTTATTATTAAGGTTAAACTTAAAAGCTTATAAGAGCTTCTTATTAAAGAAAATATCGTTAAGTATTTAACTTCTTATAAGATAAGTACTTAATCGTATAATATAGTTGCTTTTAGCTTAGCGGATATTTAAGGGATTTCCGTTTAAATAAGTAGGAATTACTATTATTTACTACGCCTTATAGCATAAGGATAGGGGGATAAGGCGCGGACTAATTACTACCGGTTAAGGCCGGTATTATAAACTAATTACCGCCGGTTAAGGCCGGTATTATAAACTAATTACCGCTAGTTAAGCCGGTATAATAGACTAATTACTATATATAAACGTATATAAGGGTTTAAAAATAGTAAAAAGCTTATCTATTTTTAAAAGTATAGCTAGCTACTTTATACTTAGTTCTTTAAGCTAATTTTAAAGATCTTTAACTATACTATCTATAGTGCATAGAATAAACCGTAGATATCCTTATAAAATCGCCTAATAAACTAAGTATAAGCCCGGTTAAAAATACTATAGACTATAGTTAGGGAAATCCTTTAAATATCCTTAAATATCCTTTAAAAATCGCGGTAAGGTTTATCCTATGTCTTTTAAGGTACTTTTATAGTTAAAAATAGGTCGAACTATAGTTAGGATATCCCGCGGAAATCCTTAAAAATCCTTTAAAGATACTAGCGGAATCCGCTTAATAGTTTTTATAGTGTCTCTTATAGTTAAAGATATCGTAAACTATAATTAAGTAGGCTCTTAACCCTCCGTAGTTATATCTTAAAAACCTTAGCGGGGTCTAACTAGTAATATTTATTATATCTCTTTAAGCGAGCCTTTATAGTACGTGCTTTAAGCGTTCCCGTTATAGAGTTTTATAGGGCTTCCTTAAGAGTAAAGTAAGGAGTCCGGGCGTGGCCGTTTAGATTCCGTAATAAGAATTTAAATAGCTATGCTTAAACTCCGTACTTTACTCTTAAAAAGCTTTATAAAACCCCGTAATAAGAACGCTTAAAGCACGTACTATAAAAGCTCGTTTAAAGAGATATAATAAATATTATTAGTTAAACCCCGCTAAGGTTTTTAAAATATAACTATAAAAGCTTAAAAGCTTATTTAACTATAGTTTATAATATTTTTAACTATAAAAAATACTATAAAAACTATTAAGCGGATTCCGCTAGTATCTTTAAGAGATATTTTAAGATTTCTATAGGATATTTTTTACTATAATTTAACTTATTTTTAACTATAAAAACACCCCAGAAGATATAAGATAAACTTTACCGCGATTTTTAAAAGATATTTAAAGATATTTAAAGGATTTCCTAGAATATAATTTATAGTATTTTTAACCGGGCTTATACTTAGTTTATTAAGTAATATTATAAGGATATTTATAGTTTATACTACGCTTTATAGCGTAAAGATAAGGGGATAAGGCGCGGACTAATTACCGCTAGTTAAGGCTAGTACTATAAACTAATTACTACTAGTTAAAGCTAGTACTATAAACTAATTACTACCGGTTAAGTTAGTATAACGGACTAATTACTATATATAAACGTATATAAGAGTTTAAAATAATAAAAAGCTTATTTATTCTTTAAGGTATAGCTAGCTACTTTATACTTAGTTCTTTAAGCTAATTTTAAGGATTTTTAATTATACTATCCTTTTATTTATTATTAGTATATAGATAAACTATAAATATCCTTATAAAATTACTTAATTAACTAAGTATAAGCTTAGTTAAAAATACTATAAACTATAATTAAGGAAATCCTTTAAATATCCTTATATATCTTTTAAAAATCGCGGTAAAGTTTATCCTATATCTTTTAAGGTGCTTTTATAGTTAGAAATAGGTTAAACTATAGTTAAGATATCTCGCGGAAATCCTTAAATATCCTTTAAAGATACTAATAGAATCCGCTTAGTAGTTTTTATAGTATATTTTATAGTTAAAAACGTTATAAACTATAATTAAATAAGCTTTTAAGCCTTTATAGTTATATCTTAAAAACTTTAGCGGGGTTTAACTAGTAATATTTATTATATCTCTTTAAGTAAGCTTTTATAGTATATACTTTAAGCGTTCTTATTATAAGGTTTTATAAGGCTTTTTAAAAGTAAAGTAAGGAGTTTAAGTATAGCTATTTAAATTTCGTAATAACTCCTTTAAGTAAAAAAGAAAAGGTAACGTCCTTATTAGTTTAAAGTAAAAATAAAGTAAAGAAGGCGCTAAGTAATAGCTTTATAATAGCGTTTTTTACGCTATATTAATAATACGCTATTCTTATCCTTTTAATAATTATTTTAGCTTATCCAGCTAATAATAGCTAAGTAGCTTAAGATAGTTAGTAAGCGGCTTTTATTATAAATCTTTACTTTTTATTTAATCGTATATCTTTATTTTTATTAAGGCGATTAACGCGTTTAGCTAAAACCTATAGTAATGTTTTTTAACTTTTTTTTAAGGCGTGCGTTTAGGTACTTATTAAGTAGTTAGGAGTCTCCGCGCTAAGAAATCTTTAAATTCCTTAGTAGGATATATTATAAGGGACTAGCTTTATTTAAGCCTAATTTATATTATTATCCTACTTACCCTTTATGCCGTTTTTAAATCCTCCACTAAATTTCCTATACTACTTACTAGCTTTATAAGCCGATTATAAGTAGGATATTATATCTTACTTACTACTACTATTATAGTTATCCTTTACTTTTTATTACTAAGCTTTTTAACTTATTATCTTTTTTATATAGCGCTACTACTTATACCTTTCCGCTAATTAATACATATTTAACTACTAAGAAAGTATTAAAGTAAAGGTAGGCCGTCTTATTAATATTAATAAGTATAGTTAATATTAAGGTATTAAATATTTATATTCTTACTTAAAAGCGGGTAATAAGGTCTTTAATAGCTTTAATACCTAACTCCTTACTCTTAAGGTTTTAAAAATACTTAATAGTCTCGAAAAACCTTTTTATAAAAAGGGCCTTAAAAGCGAGAATATAAAGCGTATAGTTAGTATAGCTAATAAAGCGGATATCGAAGCCTAAGAATTTTATTACTTAAGTTAAAGTTAAATCGCGTTTAAACTTTTTATAGGCCTATAAGTAAAACTTAATATAGTTTATAGCTAAGCGGAAACTTTTAATTATAATAATCTTATTACTAAAGTATATACTTATAAAGCTAAGCCTATTAAGGATTATATTAGTTATTACTTATAGCTTTTATAAAATTAGGCGGCGGAATATATTATAAAGCTAGTTAATATTATCTCTTTTTATTAAGGAGGGGTAGCGGATAGATTATAATAAGGCGCTTATACGCTTTTATATAGCTAGGCTAAGTATAGCGGTAAGTAAAAAGAGCGTTTACTAAGTAAGACTAAATAAGTCTTTAAGGCTTATAGTAGCTATAAGCTAAGAGGGGGATTTTTTAGCGCGGACTAGATTATATATAAAGTAAGATAAGGTTTTAGCTATAATAGCTTAAGGCGCTACTATAAACCCGGCTATAAAATAGTTAAGCTAAGCCTTAAATATATAGTTAAGGATAGCGTAAATATTATTTTAATCGTTTAGCTAAAGCGGATTTCCGCTAGCTATAGTAGCTACTAAAAATCTTAAGATTATAGTAAGATTTGCTAACTTAAAGGCATTAAGTATTAGCTAGTTATTTTATTAATAAAGATTTCCGGCTATACCTTAAAAAATATATAGGCGGTAAGGGCTTTTAAATAATAAGAGCTAAGCGGGAGGTATAACTAAGTTACTACGAAACCGGCTTTTTAAACTACGCTATAGTATAAAGCTAGGAGGCGAGTTATTTAAGTTAAGTATTTAAAGAGGGTAGTATAGGCCGTTTTTTATAGTACTACAATCTAAGTTAAATCCGTTAGCTTAAGCGCGGTTACGAAAAGCGGTATAGGTTTATATAAAAGCTTAAACTTAAAGGTTTTAACTTTCGCTAAAGGACTTAAGGCTATAAAGGATAGCCGCCTTATTTCTATAAAGCTTAAGCGCTTACTTATATCCTTTATTTTAAAGGTATAAAAGCCTATAAGAAAGCGGGCTAAAGAAGTAGTTATAAAATAGTTAATCTTAGCTATAAAGGACGTTAAATAATAAAAAGACTTAAAATATAAGTATAAGGATTATAAGCTTAAAGTAAAGAAGGTTATATAGATAAAAGTAAGTAAGGTGCGGCGGGCTATAGCTAGCGGTAAAGGGAAATATAGTTATAAAAAGAAAGAAAGAAAGGAAAGAGGGTAAGTAGTAAAGAGAATTTAAATAAGTATACTATAAAGCTAAAAAGGCCTTATTACTTAAAGTAAATAGCGATATTATTAAGGTGTAAATCTGCTATATCTGCTATATACGTTAATTATCCGACTATGTAATAACTAGCGCGCAATGTTTTTATATAGTCGGACGGATAGACATTTTGTAGTTATAAGCCCGGCTTCCGCGCAGCACCCTATTCGATTCCTAACAAAGGCATAGGTTTTTTACCGCAGTATATACGCGGGTTTTTTACTATCGTATCTTTTATACCGGGTATATCGAGATAAAGAGGCTATTAAGGTGTAAATCCGCTATATCTGCTATATACGTTAATTATCCGACTATGTAATAACTAGCGCGCAATGTTTTTATATAGTTAGACGGATAGACATTTTATAATATATTATTATTAAAATAACTAGTTACTTTAAGTATAGTAAGTTATAGTTTCTTATAACTTATAATAGCTTTTAAGTTTTTTACTTAAGCTTAACCGCTTAATTCTTTTAGTTAAAGAGTTTTATATTAAGTTATAAAGGCCGCGTATTATACTTTCGTCTAAACTACTTAAGTAGCTAACTCTTTTTATGTCTTTTTAAAAGCTTTTACGATCTTTAGTAAAAAGACTGCTTTTTCGTTTACTTATAAGTTATAGCTACTTAGCTAGCTTTTTTAAGTTATAAGAAACTCCTTTCTTAGCTTTCCGCCGCTTTTCTTTATTATATAGCTTTATAGGATTTATTTTATTTTTTACTTATTTAAATAAGGTATCTTTTCGTTTTAAACTAAGCTTAAGTATATAGCTAGATTATCCGCTAAGTATAGTTATATAATTAAAACAACCGGATCGATATTAAAAGACCTTTTTATATCTAACTAGTATATAAGCTATTTTACTTTAGCGGTAACTTTAAACGGCTTAATACGTCTTTCTTAAAGCTTTATTAATTTACTATCCGCGATATAATAACCCTTATTAAGCTATAGCTAGACTTAATCGCTAGGCTTAAATTTTAGCAAGCGGTATTTCTTATTATATTTATTTTTTATAACGGCCTAAGTATAAGTAATAGCTAACCTAGCTTTTTCTTATAAGACCTCTTAGTTTTATAAGTATAAGTAGTTATTAAAGAACTAAAGGCTATTATCTATTCTTATTTTTATAACAAGCTTATTAAGGGCTATATAAATTATAAAGGAGAAGGAATTATTAAGGCTTAATAAAAAGGCGATTAGTATATTAATTTAGCATAAGTTTAAGATATTAATAGTTAAGAATTATAGCGCAATTTTTATAGTTTAGTTTCGCCTTTTTAATAAGCTATTAGTTTAAAGGTACTAAGTAGTAAATATAAGAAGCTTCGATTTAAAGGCTTATTATAAAGTCTGCTAAAATACTAAAGTAAACTTTATATCTTAGTTAAAGATTATCCTTTTTAAAATCCTTTAATTAGCGCGGAGTAGCTTAGTATATAGTACTTATATTTAGTCTTTTACTATAAACTAGTTACTACTTAAGATAAGAAGATATCTTTTTAAGAATTTATTAGTTATAGTTAGTAAAGTATTAAAAAAGTTCTTTATAAGATCTTTTTATAAGGATTATTTAGCTTAAACTACTAAGAGCTTAGTAATAAGGTCTATCGCTATTATATAGTATAAAACCGGCGGGCTTTAAATTAAGATAATACTACGCCTTATAGTATAAGGATAAAGGGATAAAGCGTAGACTAATTACCGCTAATTAAGGCTAGTACTATAAACTAATTACCGCTAGTTAGGGCCAGTACTATAAACTAATTACCGCCGGTCTAGCCGGTATAATAAACTAATTACTATACGTAAACGTATATAGGGGTTAAGAAATAGTAAAAAGCTTCTTTATTCTTTAAAGTATAGCTAGCTACTTTATACTTAGTTTTTTAAGTTAATATTAAGGATTTTTAACTATACTATCCTTTTATTTATCGTTAGTGCGTAAATAAACTATAAATATCCTTATAAAATCGCTTAATAAACTAAGTATAAGCCTAGTTAAAAACACTATAGACTATAGTTAAGGAAATCCCTTAAATATCCTTAAATATCCCTTAAAAATTACGGTAAGGTTTATTCTATATCTTTTAAGGTGCTTTTATAGTTAAAAATAGGTCGAACTATAGTTAAGATATCCTATAAAAATCCTTAAATATCCCTTAAAGATAGTAGCGGAATCCGCTTAGTAGTTTTTACAGTATCTTTTATAGTTAAAGATATTATAAACTATAGTTAAGTAGGCTCTTAACCCTTTATAGTTATATCTTAGAAACCTTAGTAGGGTCTGATTAATAATATTTATTATATCTTCTTAAGCGAGCCTTTATAGTACGTGCTTTAAGTGTTCTTATTACGGGGTTCCGTAAGGCTTTTTAAGAGTAAAGTAAGAAGTTTAAGCATAGCTATTTAAATTCTATAATAACTCCTTTAAGTAAAAAAGAAAAGCTAACGTCTTTATCGGTTTAAAGTAAAAATAAAGTAAAAGGGGCGCTAAGTAATAGCTTTATAGTAATGTCTTTATACTATATTAGTAGTGCGCTATCTTTATCCTTTTAATAGTTTTTTCGGCCTATCCGGCTAATAGTAGCTAAGTAGCTTAAAATAGTTAGTAGGCGGCTTTTATCGTAAATCCTTACTTTATATTTAATCGTACGTCTTTATTTTTATTAAGGCAATTAGCGCGTTCGGCTAAAACTTATAGTAAAGTTTTCTAACTTTCCTTTAAGGCGTGCGTTTAAGCACTTATTAAGTAATAAGAAGTCTCTATACTAAGGAATACTTATATTCCTTAGCGGGATATATTATTAAAGACTAGCTTTATTTAGGCTTTATTTTATATTATTATCTTACTTACCCTTTTACGCTATTTTTAATCCTCCGCTAAATTTCCTATATTGCTTACTAGCCTTATAAGCCGCTTATAAGCGAGATATTATATCTTACTTACTACCGCTATTATAATTATCCCCCGCTTTCTATCGCTAGGCTTTTTAACTTATTATCTTTTTTATATAGCGCTATTACTTACGCCTTTCCCTTAATTAACGCGCGTTTAGCTACTAAGAAGATATTAAGGTAAAGGTAGGCCGTCCCGCTAATATTAATAAGTATAGTTAGTACTAAAGTATCGAATATCTATATTCCCGCTTAAAAGTAGGTAACGAGGCTTTTAATAGCTTTAATACCTAACTCCTTACTCTTAAAGTTTTAAACGTGCTTAATAGTCTTTAAAACCCTTTTTATCGAGGGGGCCTTTAAGGTAAGAATATAAAGCGCGTAGTTAGTATAGCTAATAAAGCGGATACTAAAGCCTAAGAACTTTATTGCTTAAGTTAAAGTTAGATTGCGTTTAAACTCTTCGCAGGCTTATAAGGAGAACTTAGCGTAGTTTATAGCTAAGCGGAAACTCCCGATTATTATAATTTTATTACTAAAATATAGGCCTGCGAAGCTAAGCCTATTAAGAATTATATTAATTACTATTAGCGGCTTTTTTAAGATTAAGCGGCGGAATATATTATAAGGCTAGTTATCGCTATCTCCTCCGGTTTAGGAAAGACGGTAGATAGACTATAGTAAGGCGCTTATACGCCTTTATATAGCTAGGCTAAGCATAGCAGCAGGCGGGAAGAGCGTTCGCTAAAAGGGACTAAACGGGTCTTTAAGGCTTATAGCGGCTATAGGCTAAGAAGGGGATTTTATAGTATAAGCTAAACTATATATAAACTAAGATAAGGTTTTAGCTATACTAGCTTAAGACGGCGCTATAAACCTAGCTATAAACTAGTTAAGCTAGGCCTTAAATATATAGTTAAAGATAGCATAAACGTTATTTTAATTATTTAGCTAAAGCGGGTTTTTACTAGCTATAGCGGCTATTATAGATCTTAAGATTATAGCGAGGTTAGCTAACTTAAAAGCATTAAGTATTGGCTAGTTATTCCGCTAATAAAGATTTCCGGCTACGCCTTAAAAAATATATAGGCGGCGGGGGCTTTTAAATAGTAAGAGCTAAGCGGGAGGTATAGCTAAGTTGCCGCGAAACTAGCTATCTAAACTACGCTATAATATAGGGCTAAGAGGTAAGTTGTTTAAGTTAAGTATTTAAAGAGGGTAGTATAAGCCGTCCTTTATAGTATTATAGTTTAAGTCGAATCCGTTAGCTTAAGCATAGCTATAAAAAGCGGCGTAGGTTTATACGGAAGCTTAAACTTAAAGGTTTTAACTCTTATTAAGGGACTTAAGGCTATAGAGGATAGCCGCTTTGTTTTTATAAAGCTTAAGCGGGTACTTATATCCTTTATATTAAAAGCGTAAGGGCTTATAAGAGAGCGGGCTAAAGAAGTAATTATAAAATAGCTAGTCTTAGCTATAAAAGATATTAAATAATAAAGGGACTTAAAATAAGAGTATAAAGATTGTAGGCTTAAGGTAAAGAAGGTTATATATATAAGAGTAAGTAAAGTACGGCGGGCTATAGCTAGTAGTAAAGGGAAATATAGTTATAAAAAGAAAAAAGGAAAAGAGAGAAGGTAAGCGGCGGAGAGAATTTAAATAAATATATTATAAAGCTAAAAAGGCCTTATTACTTAAGGTAAACGGCGGTATATTATTATTAAAATAACTAATTACCTTAAGCGTAATAAGTTATAGTTTCTTATAACTTATAGTAGCCTTTAAGTTTTATACTTCGGCTTAACCGCTTAATTCTCTTAGTTAAAGAGTTTCGTATTAAGTTATAAGGGCCGCGCGTTATACTTTTATCTAAACTACTTAAGTAGCTAACTCTTCTTATATCGTTTTAAAGGCTTTTATAATCTTTAGTAAAAAGACCGCTTTTTTATTTACTTATAAGTTATAGCTATTTAGCTAGCCTTTTTAAGCTATAAGGAACTCCTTCCTTAGCTTTCCGCCGCCTTTTTTTATTATACGGCTTTATAAAATTTATTTTACTTCTTACTTATTTAAGTAAAGTATCCTTTTATTTTAAACTAGGTTTAAGTATATAGCTAGCTTATCCGCTAAGCGTAGTTATAGTACTAAAACAATTAAATAGATATTAAAAGACCTTTTTATATTTAGTTAGTATATAAGCTATTTTACTTTAGCGGTAACTTTAAACGGCTTAGTGCGTTTTTTTAAAGCTTTGCTAGTCTACCGTCCGCAATATAATAGCCTTTACTAAGCTATAGCTAGACTTAATTGCCGGGCTTAAATTTTAGCAAGCGGTATTTCTTATTATATCTATTCTTTTTAGCGGCTTAAGTATAAGTAATAGCTAACCTAGTTTTTTTTATAAGACCTCTTAGTTTTATAAGTACGAGTAGTTATTAAAAAACCGGAGGCTATTATCTATTCTTATCTTTATAACTAGCTTACTAAAAGCCGTGTAAATTACTAAAAAGAAGGAATTATTAAGGCTAAACTAAAAAGCGATTAATATATTAGTTTAGCGTAAGTCCGGGAAATTAATAGTAAAAAATTATAGCGCGATTTCTACGGTTTAGTTTTACCTTTTTAATCGGCCGTTAGTTTAAGGGTTTTAAGCAGTAGATATAAGAAGCTTCGATTTCAAGGCTTATTATAAGGTCTGCTAAAATGCTAAGGTAAACTTTATATCTTAGTTAGAGATTATCCTTTTTAAAATCCCTTTATTAGCGCGGAGTAGCTTAATATATAACGCTCGTGCTTAGTCTTTTATTATAAACTAGTTATTATTTAAAATAAGGAGATATATTTTTAAGAATTTATCGGTTATAGTTAGTAAGGTATTAAAAAAGTTCCTTATAGGATCTTTTTATAAGAATTATTTAGCTTAAACTATTAAGAGCTTAGTAATAAAGTCTATCGCTATTATATAGTATAAAACCGGTAAGCTTTAAATCGGGATAAGCTACTTTAGTATCTTACTTTAGTTAGTTTAGTTATAGTAATAAGTATCGTAGCTATCTATAACCTTGTCTATATATCTACTAAGCTATAAAATTAAGAAGCTCTTAAATAGATCTTACTATATATAGGTGCGGCCGGTATAAAAATATTTAGCGTAAGCGTCTTTAACGATCTCCTTAGTATAAGTCTTAAGGATATATAGTCTCCGGTATTTATCGTTCTTTATAAAGTATAGTAACCCTTATAACTAAAGGAATTAAAGTTTAAGGATACCGTCTTTATCGCTAAGCTATGTTATAATTTTTACTTACTATATATCCTTCGTATATCTATTAATTATTTTTTAGTAAAGTAGTAATTTAATTAATACTTCCGTATAAAGGAATATATAGTTTATTATCTTATTTTCTTAAATACGTTTTAATTCCCTTTTTTAGTTTAAGGATACCGGCTTATTATCTTAATACGGTAAATATAAAAGCGCGTTTAGTATAACGTTTTCAACGCTTAAGATATAGCATACCTTAAGCGAGAATTAGCTTAAGTATTAAGATATAAAAACTAGCTTATTATTAGATTTTATATTAGTAGAGAATAAGGATTTTTAGTATATAATTTTATAAGTACTTACGAAGTTAGTAAAGATAACTACTTATAGCGTTTTTATAGATAGTATTATAATATATTACTTATAAACTACTTATACTAAACTAGCTACTTTAAGTTTTATAAGCTAGTATTAAGGTTCTTCGCTTTAAAGGGCGCGGCTTAAGTAAATAATAAGCTAAACCTTAGTCCGGGCTAGTAGCGTCTTTTTATCCTATTCCGTGCTTTCTTTTAAGTAAAAAGCTATAGCTACTACTTTATATTCTTAAGATATATCGATTTAAATAAATAGTTATTAAGCGGGGTTAAAGTAGTAAATCGTTTAAAGCTTAGTAAGTTTCTTAGTTAAAATTGCGAAGGCTTCTTTTTTTTCTAAAGTAAGCTAAAAAGCGGCTTTCGCGGCGTATTAAGCCTATCCTTAGCCCCTTAAAAGGACTCCTTCTTCTTATCTTACTTTAAGTAGCTCTATCTTTTGTTTTTATAAGACGTTAACTTCCTTAGTAAAATATAAGACTATATAGCGTAGCTACTTAGTAAGGCCGATCTATTTCTTAAGCTATTAAAGGTTCTTTAAAAACGCGATATCCCTTAAAGCTCGCACGCGTTTATTTATATTTATTAAGCTAATAGTATTTACCTTAAATCCGAAGAGCTATATAAATAGGTACGCTAAGAAGGACTTTAGTCCGGATAAGGTAATATTATAGTCGTAAAAAGCGCAGAATATAGCCTTTAAATATTAAAGGTATTCTTTAGCTATATTAAAGTAAATAATAATATTATTAATATAAGCCGCCGTATATTCTTAGTATCTACGGAGGATATTATCGATAAACCTTTAAACGTATACTAAGGAGTTCTTAAAGCCTATAAGTATTACTAGTAATTCTTTTAGCCTATAATAGCTTATAACTATAAACCTTTTTTAGTAGTCTTAGTAAACTAAAAACTAGTAGAAAAACGATTATACGTTTACCGCACTAATAAACTTCTTTCCTTAAAGGCGTTTAATTATATCGCTTTAAAGGGGTATTAAGTAAGTATTTAAGGTAGTAATAGTATTAATCCTTTATAAGTCTATAACTACTTATCTTTTTTCCTTTTTATTTACTATCTTCTATACTATAAATACCGGCGCCGCGAATAAAGTTAGCCTATAAACTTATTTTAATCGGCTTTATACGTTTAGCTAGCTAAACATTATATTTACTACCTTCTTATCTTTATCGCTTAATAAGTATAATCTTAATACGACTTATTAGTATTGCTATCCTTTTATTAAAGGAATACGTATATATTTAAATTCGTTTATATATACTACTCCTTTATTTTTTTAAAGATAAGGAAACGATTAAAGGATATCTAAGACTTTTAATATATATTTTAAGTCTTTAGCGTATATCTAAACGCCTTTATTAATAGTAAGTTTAAGTAAGTCTTTAGTTCGGCCGATTTTAAGCTTATAGTTTACTATAAGATCTTTTTATAAAAAGTCCTTAATAAGGTTTATTCTATCCGGATTTTCTATAAGGGCTTCCGCTAAGATATAAGGTGGCTGGCAGCTAGGCGGGGGGTGCCCCGTAAGACTAGTAGTGCGGTCGCCTTATAAAGCTAGCGTAAGGGGCAGTAATACTATTAGGTGTTATTAGCGGACTTTTATCTATTAGTGTAACGGCAACCCCTCCCGTTATATTATAATTATAACACCTAACTATAGCTCTTTGTTCGAGACCGGGCGACGGATAGCACCGGCTCGGCTACGTTAAGCTAATAGGGCAAGCACGTGACGGGCGCGCGGCAGCAGCGGGGCATAAGACCTAAGGCGCATTAAGACGTCGGGCAGCTAGGCCTATGGGTGACTATATTGACTGGCCGAAGGGCGCGGCGCGCTAGGCCTTAGGAGCCCGCGTTAGCTAGGGTATCCCTGCTTACGGGAACCGGGGCCTATAAGCAAGCGCTCGGAAGCGTGTTAATTAAATTAGCAGCCCGAGGACGTGCTGCTATAGAGGGGGGATAGTTATAAGGTAGCTGGCAGCTAAGCGGGGGGTGCCCCGAAGGACTAATAGTGCGGTCGCCTTATAAAGCTAGCGTAAGGGGCAGTAATACCGTTAGGTATTACTAGCGGACTTTTGTTTATTAGTATAACGGCAACCCCTCCCGTTATATTATATAAGAGAGTAGTAGCGTCGACCTCCTTATATAGCTAAAACTACTTATCGAGGTCTGTAATTATCCTTACCTTTTAGCTTTAGCGGAGTACTAGTAGTTCTTTAAAATAGTTTATCGCTATAAAGCTTTTATAATCCTATATTATTATCCGGGCGAGCTTAAAGTTACTAAAGAAAAATATTATATTATGCCTTAATAATAGCGCCCGGACTTATATAAGTAAGGCGTAGCTAAAACTAGCTAGAATTATTATAGTAATTAAGTAAATTACCCGTTTATATATTGCTAGTCTTAGCTAAACTATCTTAACTTCGGCTTTAATCCCTTTATAAGCCCTGATTTATAAGACTAACATAGAGTTAATAAGGTCCTTTTAATAAGGAACTAAAAAGTCTTAGCTAAGTAATATATTAGCCGCTAAGCGTTTTACTATTTAAGCGCTAATCCTTACCTTTATAACCGCGAGGCTACTATCTAGCTTTCTTAGTATATATACGGTAAATATTACTTATTTAATAGTAGCTATCTTTCTTACTCCTTAAATAAGAATTCGTTAAAAAGAGTTTATAGTTATATCTTAAAAGGTCTTTACTAAGTCGGCTTAAATAAGTCTTTAGTTTGCCTTAATATCCGTATAGGCTTTAATACTTATTCCGGGCCCTTCTTTTCCGTAGATTAATAAGTATATATAAGTAAATCGTAATAGCTTATTAAGGTTTAATAGCTAGATATTAAGGGAAGCTTTAACTATCTAAACGCTTTATAGCTTTTAAATAACGACTTACTATACTAAGCTACGTCTTTATATAGCAACGTCTTAATTAAGGTTAAGGGGGTATTTATCTTTAACGTATTAGTAAAGCTTATTCTTTAAAAGGAATACTTCGCCGCAAAATCTATATACTTTATCGGCCTTTTATACTAAGTCTACTATAGTATAAATTGCGGTTTCCTTTAAGCTTTTATTAGTATCCGATTAAGCTCCTTTTATATCGTACTCTTTATCCCTTAAATAGTTATTAGTTTTTACTATAGTTCTTTCCTTAATTACGGGGTATACCCGCTTTAGCTTTAATATTAATAAGTATATAGTTTTAAAGGTTCTTTTTTTCTTTAGCTAAAAGACCTTAGCTTATATTCTTAACTATTTAAGCGGATTTCTCCCTTAACTTAGTAAGTGCTATAAGGCTTATAGTATATCCGCCCTTATTAAGCGGTTTAAAAATATAACCCGCGGCCTTAGTAAGCCCTTAATAAATAGCTAAGGCGTCTTAAACTATCCTCTAAGTATATATAAGGTATAGCTAGTCGGCTCTCGCTTTTTTATAAGTTAGACTTATTTCTTTCGCGCTAGTAAGTACTTTTAAAATCTTTAAGTATATTTAACTTATAGTTAAGGAAGAATCTACTTATATTTATTAATCTATCTATTAATATCCTTATTTCTTATTAAACATTATAAGGGTTCTTATAAGTAGATATTTAGCTTTTAGTAGATTACTATAATTAAGTAGTTTAGCTAATAAAGCGCGGCTTTAGCTTTACGTTATAAGCGCGATATTTAAGACTTAAAGTTAGATCTTACTACTATATTTTCGATAGTATAGTGCTCTTTATTAAGTATTTATATCGCTATATCTAAGTAGATTTTAAACTATTTTTATAAGGCGGAGATTTATCTACTTAGTTTAACGCCGGGCTCGCTAAGTTTTTCTTATTATAGTTTTAAGAGGTCCTTAAAATACTATTCCGCCGCACTTCTTTAAAGGAAAGAGGGTAATTAAATAGCTAATTTATTTATATAAGCCTTGCTTTTATTAGCGTTTCGGCGGATAAAATCAATAAAACGGTCTACTCCTTAAAACGTACTAGCTTTATTATCTTTTTAGACTTTATTAAAAGATACTTTTTAAGGTCTTAATAGGTTAAATCTCCTTATATTCTTAGCTTATAGGTAAGGTTTTTCTTAAGGCTTAATAAGCGCGTTTTTTTTTCTTAGTACTTAAAGGAGACAAAAGAATTATTCGTTTAATATTACTACTATTCTTACTAAAGGGCTTAAGGCTATACTTCGTCTTAATATCTACGCGCTAAGTATAAATAAGTTTAGCCCGCTAAGGGTATTACTTACCGCGTCTTTATCGCTTATTTTTTAAGTCTTATTCTTAATACCTTTATTAAGCGCTTAACTTTCTATCTTATATATATCTTAAAATCCGGTACGCTGCGGGGCCCTTAGTATAAGAGGCTTGTTTTTATTAATTAAGAGTCCCGAAAATACCTTAGTTAGCGCGGCTATAGTAAATAAGGCTAAATAGTAATACTAAACTAAGAAACTACTAAGTATCCTTTAAAGCGGATTTTTAGTTAAGGCCCTTAAGCTAAACTTTATTAGTAGTATATAGTAAAAATATCCGCTAAGCTTATCGTCTTAAGGAAAGAGTAACTTTATTATAAGCTTAATCTAAAGGGTATTTAGCGAGTAAGGAGCTAGATAGTTTTAAGGTTAGCTTATTTTTACTTTTTTTATTTTAAGGATAATTAATTTATTTAAGTAATACTAAATTTAGTTTACTTAATTATATAAGTTTTATCGTTTTATAGTCTATCTTTTATTAGTATTTTAAAAGCGGATTGTCTTTTAAAAAGTAATAGTCTTAGCTTAGCTAAATAAGATTTATTTTACGTCTTATTTAGCTTTATAAAATATTATAGTATAGTACCTTAAAAAAGGGTAAAGGCGATTATTAAACCGGTATACTTAATAAGCCGCGGCCTTTTTTGCTTTTACGGCCTACTTATCTTAAAGTTTTATTATAAGCGTATTAAAGAAAAAGTGCTTATTATTAAGGTTAGACTTAAAGGCTAATAAGAGCTTCTTATTAAAGAAAATATCGTTTAATATTTAACTTCCTATAAAATAAGTACTTAATCGTGCGATATAGTTACTTTTAGCTTAGCGGATATTTAAGGGATTTCCGTTTAAATAAGTAAGAATTACTACTATTTACTACGCTTTATAGTATAAGGATAAGGGGATAAAGCGCGGACTAATTACCGCTAGTTAAGGCTAGTACTATAGACTAATTACCGCTAGTTTAAGCTAGTACTACGAACTAATTACCGCCGGTCTAGCTAGTATAATAAACTAATTACCGCATATAAACGTATATAAAGGTTTAGAAATAGTAAAAAGCTTCTTTATTCTTAAAGGTATAGCTAGCTACTTTATACTTAGTTTTTTAAGCTAATTATAAGGATTTCTAACTATACTATCCTTTTATTTATTGTTAGTATATAGATAAACGGTAAATATCCTTATAAAATCGCTTAATAAACTAAGTATAAGCCTAGTTAGAAATACTATAAATTATAATTAAGGAAATTCTTTAAATATCCTTAAATATCCCTTATAAATCGCGGTAAGGTTTATCTTATATTTTCCAGGGTGCTTTTATAGTTAGAAATAAGTTAAACTATAGTTAATATATCCCGCGGAAATCCTTAAATATCCTCTAAAGATATTAACGGAATCCGCTTATTAGTTTTTATAGTATTTTCTATTGTTAAAGATATTATAAACTATAATTAAGTAGGCTTTTAACCTTTTATAGTTATATCTTAAAAACCTTAGCGGGGTCCGATTAGTAATATTTATCGTATCTCCTTAAGCGAACCTTCGTAGTGCGTGCTTTAAGCGTTCTTATCGCGGGGTTTTATAGGGCTCCTTAAAAGTAAAGTAAGGAGTCCGGGCGTGGCCGTCTAAATTCTATAATAAATAAGCTACCTTAGCGTCTTACTTTAATTAGTTTAGTTATAGTAATAAGTATTATAACCGTCTATAACCTTATTTATATATTTACTAAGCTATAAGATCGAGAAGCTTTTAAATAAATCTTATTATATATAGGTATAGTTAGTATAAAAACATTTAGCATAAGTATCTTTAACGATCTCCTTAGTATAACTCTTTAAGATATATAGTCTTTAACGTTTATTGTTTTCTATAAAATATAGTAACCTTTATAACTAAAGGAATAAGAGTTTAAGGATACTATTATTATTATTAAGCGATACTATAATCTTTACTTACTATATATCTTATATATATCCGTTAATTATTTTTTAGTAGAGCGGTAATTCGATTAATACTTTTATATAAAGGAATACGCAGTCTATTGTTTTATCTTCTTAAATACGTTTTAATTCCCCTTTTTCGTTTAAAGATACCGGCTTATTATCTTAGTATAGTAAATATAAGAAAGCGTTAAATATAACGTTTTCGACGCTTAAGATATAGTATACCTTAAGCGAGAATTAGCTTAAGTATTAAGACGCGAGGACTAGCTTATCGTAAAATTTTATATTAATAAAAAATAAGGATTTTTAGTATACGATTTTATAAGTACTTATATAGTTAGTAAAGATAATAACTTATAGCGTTTTTATAGATAGTACTATAATACGTAACTTATAAATTGCTTATACTAAACTAGCTACTTTAAGTTTTATAAGCTAATATTAAAGCTCTTTACTTTAAAAAGCGCGGCTTAAATAGATAATAAGCTAGACCTTAATCCGGGCTAGTAGCGTCTTTTTATCCTATTTTATACGTTTCTTTAAGTAAAAAGCTATAGTTACTACTTTATATTTTTAAGATATATTAATTTAGATAAATAGTTATTAAGCGGGGTTAAAGTAGTAAATCGTTTAAGGCTTAGTAAGTTTCTTAATTAGATTTATAAAGGCCTTTTTTTCTTTTAAAGTAGGCTAGAAAGCGGCTTTTACGGTATATTAAGCCCGTTTTTAGCCCCTTAAGGGAACTCTTTATTCTTATCTTACTTAAAGCAGCTTTATTTTTTAGTTTTATAGGACGTTAACTTCTTTAGCGAAATATAGAACTATATAGCGTAGCTACTTAGTAAGGCTAATCTATTTTTTAAGCTATTAAAAGTTCTTTAAGAACGTAATATCCTTTAAAGCTTATACGCGTTTATTTATATTTATTAAGCTAATAACGTTTACCTTAAATCTAAGGGACTATATAGATAGGTATGCTAAGAAGGACTTTAATCCGGATTAGGTAATATTATAATTAAAAAAAGCGCGGAATATAGCCTTTAAATATTAAAAGTGTTTTTTAGCTATATTAAAGTAGATAATAATATTATTAATATAAGCCGCCGCGTATTCTTAATATTTATAAAGGACGTTATTAATAAGCCTTTAAATATAAACTAAGGAGTTCTTAAAGCTTATAAGTATTATTAATAATCTTTTTAGCCCGCGATAGCTTAGAACTATAAACGTTTCTTAGTAGTTTTAATAAACTAAAAACTAAGAAAAAAACAATTATACGTTTACTATATTAATAAACTTTTTTTCTTAAAGGCGTTTAATTATATTGCTTTAAAAGGGTATTAAGTAAGCGTTTAAGGTAATAATAGCGTTAATCCCTTATAAGCTTATAACTACTTATCCCTTTTCCTTTCCGTTTACTATCTTTTATACTATAAATACTAGCGCCGTAAATAAAGTTAGCTTATAAACTTATTTTAATCGGCCTTATATAGTTAGCTAGCTTAATATTAAATTTACTACCTTCTTATTCTTATAACTTAATAAGTATAATCTTAATACGACTTATTAATATTACTATCCTTTTATTAAAGGAATACGTAGATATTAAGATTTATCTATATATACTACTCCTTTATTTATTTAAAGGTAAGGAAACGATTAAAGGATATCTTAGACTTTTAATATATATTTAAAGTCCTTAGTATAGATTTAAACGCCTTTATTAGTAATAAGTTCGGTTAAGTCTTTAGTTTAGCCGATTCTAAGCTTATAGTTTACTATAAGATTCTTTTATAAGAACTCCTTAGCGGGGTCTATCTTATTAAAATTTTCTATAAAGGCTTCCGCTAAAGGGGTAGTAGCGTTAACCTCTTTATATAGCCGGAACTACTTATTAAGGTTTTTAATTATCCTTACCTTTTAGCCTTAGCGGAGTATTAATAGTTCTTTAAAATAGTTTATCGCTATAAAGCTCTTATAATCCTATATTATCGTCTAAGTAAGCTTAAAGTTATTAAAGAAAAGTATTATACTATACCTTAATAGCGGCGCCTAGACTTATATAAGTAAAGCGTAGCTAAAACTAGCTAAAATTATTATAGTAATTAAGTAAATTACCTATTTATATATCGCTAGTTTTAGCCGGACTATCTTAACTATAGCTTTAATCCTTTTATAAGCTTAAATTTATAAGACTAATTTAAAGTTAATAAAGTCCTTTTAATAAGGACCTTTAAAGTCTTAGCTAAGCAATATATTAGCTACTAAGCGTTTTACTATCTAAGCGCTAACTTTTACCTTTATAACTTTAAAGCTACTATCTAGCCTTTTTAATATATACGCGGTAATTTCTGCTTATTTAATAGTAGCTATCCTTTTTACTCTTTAAATACGAATTTATTAAGAAGAGTTTATAGTTATATCTTAAAAGGTCTTTATTAAGTCGGCTTAAATAAGGCTTTAGTCTGCCTTAGTATCTATATAGGCTTTAATATTTATCTTAAGCCCTTCTTTTCTATAGATTAAGAAACGTGCGTAGGTAAATTATAATAGCCTATTAAGGCTTTATAGCTAAATATTAAAAGAAGCCTTAACTATTTAAACGCTTTATAGCTTTTAAATAACTACTTATTATACTAAGCTATATCTTTATATAGTAACGTCTTAGTTAAAGTTAAGGAGGTATTTATCTTTAATATATTAATAAAGCTTATTCTTTAAGGGGAATACTTTACTATAAAATCCGTATACTTTATTAGCCTCTTAAACTAAGTTTATTATAGTATAGATTGCGGTTTCGTTTAAGCTTTTATTAGTATTTAACTAAGCTCTTTTTATATTATACTCTTTATCCCTTAAATAGTTATCGGTCTTTACTATAGTTCTTTCCTTAATTATAAAGTATACCCGCTTTAGCTTTAGCGTTAATAAGTATATAATCTTAAAGGTTCTTTCTTTTTTAAGCCGGAGGACTTTAGCTTATATTTTTAGCTATTTAAACGGGTTTCTCCTTTAACTTAGCAAGCGCTATAAGGCCTATAATATATCCGCCTTAACTAAGCGGTTTAAAAACATTACTTATAGCTTTAATAAGCCCTTAATAAATAGCTTAGGCGTTTTAAACTATTCTTTAAGTATATATAAAGTATAGCTAAGTAGCCCTCGCCTTTTTATAAGTTAAACTCATTTTTTTTCGCGCTAATAAGTACTTTTAAGATCCTTAAGTATATTTAACTTATAGCTAAAGAAGAATTTCTTTATATTCGTTAATTTATTTCTTAATATCCTTATTTCTTATTAAATGTTATAAGGATTCTTATAAATAAACGTTTAGCTTTTAGTAAATTATTATAATTAAGTAGTTTAACTAATAAAGCGTAGCCTTAGCTTTATATTATAAGCGCAATATCTAAGACTTTAAGTTAAATCTTATTACTATATGTTTTATAGTAAAGTGCTTCTTCTTAAGTGCTTATATTATTATATTTAAGCGGATTTTAAACTGTTTTTATAAAGCGGAGATTTATTAGCTTAGTTTAATGCTAAGCTCGCGAAGCCTTTCTTATTATAGTTTTAAAAGGTCTTTAAAATACTATTTTACTATCCTTCTTTAAAAAAAGGAGGGCAATTAAATAGCTAATTTATCCGTATAAGCCTTACTTTTATTAGCATTTTAGCGAATAAAGTTAATAAAACGGTTTACTTTTTAAAATATACTAGCTTTATTATTTTCTTAAACTTTATTAAAAGATACTTTTAAAGGTCTTAATAAGTTAAATCTCCTTATATCTTTAGCTTATAGTTAAGGTTTTTCTTAAGGCTTAGTAAGCGCGTTTTCTTTTCTTAATACTTAAAAAAGACTAAAGAATTATTTATTTAATATTACTACTATTTTTATTAAAGGGCTTAAAGCTATACTTAGTCTTAGTATCTATATACTAAGTATAAATAAGCTTAGCTTACTAAGGGTATCGCTTACTATATCCTTATTACTTATTATTAAGGTTTTAGTCTTAATACTCTTATTAAGCGCTTAACGTTTTATTTTATATATATCCTAAAATCCGGTATACTATAAGGCCTTTAGTATAAGAAGCTTATTTTTATTAATTAAAAGTTCTAAAAATGCTTTAATTAGCGCGGTTATAGCGGATAAGGCTAAACGGTATTACTAAACTAAAAAACTACTAAGTATCCTTTAAAGCGGATTTCCGGTTAAGGCCCTTAAACTAAACTTTATTAGTAAAATATAGTAAAAATATCCGCTAAGCTTATCGTTATAAGTAAAAAGTAATTTTATTATAAGCTTAATTTAAAGGGTATTTAGTAAGTAAGGAGCTAAATAGTTTTAAGGGTAGCTTATTATTAATTCTTTTATTTAAAGGATAATTAATCCGTTTAAGTAATACTAAATTTAGTTTACTTAATTATATAAGTTTTACCGTTTTATATTTTATCCTTTATTAGTATTTTAAAAGCAGATTACCTCCTAAAAGGCGGTAATCTTAACTTAGTTAAGTAAAACTCGTTTTACGTCTTATTTAACTTTATAAGCTATTTTAGTATAGTACCTTAAAAAAGGGTAAAGGAGATTATTAAACCTATATACTTAGTAAGCCGCGGCTTTTTCCGCTTTTATAGCTTACTTATCTTAAAGTTTTATTATAAGCGCGTTAAGGAAAAGGTACTTATTATTAAGGTTAAACTTAAAGGCTAATAAAAACTTCTTATTAAAGAAAATATCGTTTAATATCTAACTTCTTATAAGATAAGTACTTAATCGTGCGATATAGTCGCTTTTAGCTTAATAGATATTTAAGGGATTTCCGTTTAAATAAGTAAGAATTACTACTTATTACTATACTTTATAGTATAAGGATAAGAGGATAAAGCGCGGATTAATTACCGCTAATTAAAGCTAATACTATAAACTAATTACTGCTAGTTAAGCTAATATAATAAATTAATTACTATATATAAACGTATATAAGAGTTTAAAAATAGTAAAAACCTTATTTATTCTTTAAAGTATAGCTAGCTACTTTATACTTAGTTCTTTAAGCTAATTTTAAAGATCTTTAACTATACTATCCTTTTATTTATTATTAGTATATAAATAAACTATAAATATCCTTATAAAATTACTTAATAAACTAAGTAAAAGCTTAGTTAGAAATATTATAAACTATAATTAAGGAAATCCTTTAAATATCCTTAAATATCCTTTAAAAATTATAGTAAAGTTTATTTTATATCTTTTAAGGTGCTTTTTTAGTTAAAAATAAGTTAAACTATAATTAAGATATCTTATAAAAATCCTTAAATATTCTTTATAAATACTAGTAAAATCCGCTTAGTAGTTTTTTAGTATTTATTATAGTTAAAAACGTTATAAACTATAGTTAGGTAGGCTTTTAACCCTTTATAGTTATATCTTAAAAGCCTTAGCGGGGTTTAACCGGTAATATTCGTTATATCTTTATAAGTAAGCTTTTATAGTACGTGCTTTAAGCGTTCTTATCGCGGGGTTTTATAAGGCTTTTTAAGAGTAAAGGAAAAGGTTTAAGTATAGCTATTTAGATTTTATAATAGTTTATCTATATATTAACAATTAATAAAAGGATAGTATAGTTTAAAAATCCTTTAATATAGCTTAAAAAACTAAGTATAAAATTGCTAGTTATACTTTAAAGAAAAGATAACCTTTTTACTATTTTTATACCCTTATCTATATTTATATATAGTAATTAGTTTATTATATTAGCTTAACTAATAATAATTAGTTTATAATACTAGCTTTAACTAATAGTAATTAGTTTATAGTATTAACTTTAACTAATAGTAATTAATCCGCCCTTTATCCCCCTATCCTTATATTATAAAGTATAGTAAATAGTAGTAATTCTTACTTCTTTAAATAGAAATTCCTTAAATATCCGCTAAGCTAAGAGCGACTATATTATACGATTAAGTACTTATTTTATAAAAAGTTAAATATTAAATAATAGTTTTTTTAATAAAAAGCTCTTATTAGCCTTTAAGTCTAACCTTAATAATAAGCACTTTTTCCTTAACGCGCTTATAATAAAACTTTAAGATAAGTAAACTATAAAAGTAAAAAAGGCCGCGGCTTATTAAGCATATTAATATAATAATATTCTTTACTCTTTTTTAAGGTATTATACTATAGAGTATTACTATTTACACTTATATATATCTTTATTTACACTCACGCCCTATTTTAAAGATACGTACTAACGCTAGCCCGCCCCGCCTATTTATACCGCCCGCGTATAGCAAGTACCCGTACCTTCTAAATGCCCGCGGCCGCCCGCGCCCACATACGTAGCCCACACACGTAGCCTACACGCAGCGCTCTCGGCCATAGCTTAATTCGCTTAAAAAACGCATCTTTAAAGCTCTCGTAAGATGCGCGCATAACGCGGCCCGTTAATTAATCCGGCGCCCTTAATGCCCTCAACGCCGCTTAAGGGTCTTGTGTGTGCGCGGGCGAGGGTCTTTAGTAAGAGCTTTAAAGGTGTAATGTGTGTGTGTGGGCGGGCGAGTGCGTGTGTGGGCTGCGTGTGTGGACGCGCGCGGGCATTTAGAAGGTACGGGTACTTGCTATGCGAGGGCGGTATAAATAGGCAAGGCGGGCTGGCGTTAGTACGTATCTTTAAAATAGGGCGTAAGTGTAAATAGAGATATATATAAGTGTAAATAGTAATACTTATACTATAATAGCTTATAAAGCTAAATAAGATATAGAATAAGTCCCGCTTAGCTAAGTTAAGGCTACCGCTTTTTAAAAAGCAATCTACTTTTAGAATATTAATAAAGAATAAACTATAAAATAATAAAACTTATATAATTAAGTAAACGAAATTTAATAATACTTAAATAAATTTATTATCCTTTAAATAAAAAGAATAAGGATAAGCTAACCTTAAAACTATTTAGCTTCTTACTTACTAAATACCCTCCGGATTAAGCTTATAATAAAGTTACTCTTTTCTTAAGACGATAAGCTTAGCGGATATTTTTACTATATACTATTAATAAAGTTTAGTTTAAAGGCCTTAACCGGAATTCCGCTTTAAAGGATACTTAGTAGTTTCTTAGTTTAGTATTACTATATAGCCTTATTTACTATAGCCGCGCTAATTAAGGTATTTTTAAGACTTTTAATTAATAAAAATAAGCTTTTTATACTTAAGGCCTTATAGTATACCGGATTTTAAGATACGTATAAAATAAAAAGTTAAGCGCTTAATAAGAGTATTAAGACTAAAACCTTAATAATAAGTAATAAAAACGCAGTAAGTAATACCCTTAATAAGCTAAACCTATTTATATTTAGCGCGTAGTGCTAAGACTAAGTATAGCTTTAAGCCTTTTAGTAAGAATAGTAATAATATTAAAAAAATAATTTCTTAATATTTTTAAGCACTAAAAAAAGAAGATATACTTACTAAGCTTTAAGAAAATCCTAAACTATAAGCTAAGGATATAAAGAGATTTAACTTATTAAGACCGCTAAAAGTATCTTTTAATTAAGTTTAAGAAGATAATAAAGCTAGTGTATTTTAAAGAGTAAACTATTTTATTAACTTTATCTACTAAAACGCTAATAAAGGCAAGGCTTATATAAACGAATTAGCTATTTAATTGCCCTTCTTTTTTTAAGGAAGTGCGGTAAAATAGTATTTTTAAGACTTCTTAAAACTATAATAAGAAAACCTTAGCGAGCTTAATATTAAACTAAGCTAATAAATCTTCGCTTTATAAAAACGGTTCAAAGTCCGCTTAAATATAGCGATATAAGCACTTAATAAAAAGCACTTTACTATTAAAGATATAATAATAAAGTCCGACTTTAAGTTTTAGATATTACGCTTATAATATAAAGCTAAGGCCGCGCTTTATTAGCTAGATTACTTAACTATAGTAATTTATTAAAAGCTAGATATTAATTTATAAAAATCTTTATTACGTTAAGTAAGAAATAAGAATATTAATAAATAGATTAATAAATATAAGGAAATTCTTCCTTAGCTATAAGTTAAATATACTTAAGGATCCTAAAAGTACTTATTAGCATAAAAGAAATAGGTTTAACTTATAAAAAGATAAAGACTAATTAGCTATGCTTTATATATACTTAAAGGATAGTTTAAGACGCCTTAGCTATTAATTAAAGGCTTATTAAGGCCGCGGGTTATGTTTTTAAACCGCTTAATAAGAGCGGATATATTATAAGCCTTATAGCGCTTATTAAGTTAAGAGAGAAACCTATTTAAATAGCTAAAAATATAAGCTAAGGTCCTTTAGCTTAAAAGAGAAAGAACTTTTAAGACTATATACTCGCTAATACTAAAGCTAAAGCGGGTATACCTTATAACTAAAAAGGGAACTATAGTAAAAACCGATAATTATTTAAGGGATAAAGAGTATAATATAAAAAGAGCTTAAATAAATATTAATAAAAGCTTAAAGGAAACCGCAATTTATATTATAGTAAATTTAGTTTAAAAGGCTAATAAAATATATAGATTTTATAGCGAAATATTCCCTTTAAAGAATAAGCTCTACCGATATATTAAAGATAAATACCCGCTTAACCTTAGCTAAGACGTTACTATATAAAGATATAGCTTAGTATAGTAAGTAGTTATTAAAAAGCTATAAAGTATTTAAATAGTTAAGGCTTTACTTAACGTTTAATTATTAAGCTTTAATAAGCTATTACGATTTACTTATATATACTTACTAATCTAAAAAAAAAGGCCTAAGATAAGCATTAAAGCCTATATAGATACTAAGGTAAACTAAAGCCTTATTTAAGCTAACTTAATAAAGACCTTTTAAGATATAACTATAAACTCCTCTTAATAAATTCTTATTTAAGGAGTAAGAAGAACAGCTATTATTAAATAAGTAGAATTTACTATATATATATTAAGAAGGCTAGATAGTAGCCTTACGGTTATAAAGGTAAAGATTAGCGCTTAAATAGTAAAACGCTTTATAGTTAATATATTACTTAGCTAAGATGTTTTAGTTCTTTATTAAAAAGACCTTATTAACTTTATATCGGTCTTATAAATTAAGGCCTATTAAAAGATCGAAGCTAAAGTTAAGATAATCCGGCTAAGACTAGCGATATATAGATAGGTAATTTACTTAATTACTATAACGATTTTAGCTAGTTTTAGCTACGCCTTACTTATATAAGTTTAAGCGCTGCTATTAAGGCATAATATAATATTCTTTCTTAATAACTTTAAGCTCGCTTTAACGAGAATATAAGATTATAAAAGGTTTATAGCAATAAACTATTTTAAGGAACTATTAATACTCCGCTAAGGCTAAAAAGAAACGATAATTATAAACCTTAATAAGCAGTTCCGGCTATATAAAAAGGTTAACGCTATTACTCTTTTAACGGAAGTCCTTATAAAAGATTTAAATAAGATAAACGTTATTAAAGACTTTTTATAAAAGGATCTTATAGTAAACTATAAGCTCGGAATTAACTAACCGAAGGACTTACTTAAACTTACTAATAATAAAGGCGTCCGGATTAATGCTAAAGACTTAAAATATATATTAAAAGTTTTAAATATCCTTTAATCATTTTCTTACTTTTAAAAGGATAAAGGAGTAGTATATATAGATAAATCTAAATATATATATATTCCCTTAATAGAAAGATAGCAATATTAATAAGTTATATTAAGGTTATACTTATTAAGTAATAAAGATAAGAGCGTAGTAAATATAGAATTTAGCTAGCTAACTAAATAAGGATAATTAAAATAAGTTTATAGGCCGACTTTATTTACGGCGTTAGTATTTATAATATAAAAGATAGTAAACGGAAAAGATAAAGGATAAGTAGTTATAAACTTATAAGGGATAAACGCTATTATTACCTTAAACGCTTACTTAATACCCTTTTAAAGTAATAAAATTAAACGCTTTAAAGGAAAGAAGTTTATTAATATAATAAACATATAATTGTTTTTTTACTAGTTTTTAGTTTATTAAGACTACTAAGAAAAGTTTATAGTTATAAGCTATTATAGGCTAAAAGACTATTAATAATACTTATAGGCTTAAAGAACTCCTTAATATACGTTTAAAAGTTTATCGATAATATCTTTTATAAATACTAAGAATATATAGCAGCCTATATTAATAATGTTATTCTTTACTTTAATATAGCTAAAGAATACCTTTAATACTTAAAGGTAGTATTCCCCGCTTTTTACGATTATAATATTACTTTATCCGGACTAAAGTCCTTCTTAGCGTACTTATCTATATAGCTCTTTAGATTTAAGGTAAACGCTATTAGCTTAATAAATTTAAATAAACGTATATAAGCCTTAAGGGATATTGCGTTTTTAAAAAACCTTTAATAGCTTAGAAAATAGATCGGCTTTACTAAGTACTTACGCTATATAATCCCGTATGTTACTAAAGAAGTTAACGTTTTTTTAAGAGAGAAAATAAAGCTACTTTAAGTAAGATAAGAAGAAAAGGTCTCCTTAAGGGGCTAAGAATAAGCTTAATATACCGTAAAAGCCGCTCTTTAGCTTACTTTAAAAGAAAAAGAGGCCTTTAAGAATCTACTTAAAAAGCTTATTAAGCCTTAAATAATTTACTACTTTAACCCCGCTTAGTAACTATTTATCTAAATTAATATATTTTTAAAATATAAAGTAGCGGCTTTAGCTTTTTACTTAAAAGAAAGTATAAAATAAGATAAAAAGACGCTACTAGCTTAAACTAAGGTTTAGCTTATCGTTTACTTAAGCCGCGCCTTTTAAAGTAAAAAGCCTTAATACTAGCTTATAAAGCTTAAAGTAGCTAGTTTAGTATAAGTAGTTTATAAGTTATATATAATAGTACTATTTATAAGAACGCTATAAGTTATTATTTTTACTAACTATATAAGTACTTATAGAATCGTATATTAAAAATCCTTATTTTTTATTAGTATAAAATTTAATAATAAGCTAGTCCTCGCGTCTTAATACTTAGGCTAATTCCTGCTTAACGTATACTATATTTCAAGCGTTAAGAACGTTATACTAAACGCTTTTTTACGATTATTATACTAAGATAATAAGCTAGTATTCTTAAACTAAAAAAGGGAATTAAAACGTATTTAAGAAAATAAGATAATAAACTACGTATTCTTTTACGCGGAAGTGTTAATTAAATTACCGCTTTACTAAAAAATAATTAATAGATATATAAAGGATATATAGTAAGTAAAGATTATTATATAGCTTAGCGATAAGAATAGTATCTTTAAACTTTTATTCCTTTAATTATAAAGGTTACTATACTTTATAAAGAACGATAAACGCTAAAAACTATATATCTTTAAGACTAATATTAAGGAGATTATTAAAGACGCTTATATTAAATATTTTTATACTAGCTATACCTATATATAATAAGATCTATTTAAAAGCTTCTTAATCTTATAGCTTAATAAATATATAAACGAAGTTATAGATAGCTATAATACTTATTACTATAACTAAACTAATTAAAGTAAGATACTAAAGTAGCTTATCTTAATTTAAAGCTTATTAGTTTTATACTATATAATAGCGATAGACTTTATTATTAAGCTCTTAATAGTTTAAGCTAAAAAGTCCTTATAAAAAGATCTTATAAGGAACTTTTTTAATACCTTATTAACTATAACTAATAAATTCTTAAAGATATATCTCCTTATCTTAAGCAATAACTAGTTTATAGTAAAAGACTAAGTATAAGCATTATATATTAAGCTACTCCGCGCTAATTAAGGGATTTTAAAGGGGATAATCTTAAACTAAGATATAAAGTTTACTTTAGTATTTTAGCGGACTTTATAGTAAGCTTTTAAGTTAAAGCTTCTTATACTTACCGCTTAATACTCTTAAACTAACGGCTTATTAAAAAAACAAAACTAAACTATAAACATCGCGCTATAATTCTTAACCGCTAATTTCTTAGACCTATACTAAACCGATATACTATTTGCTTTTTAGTTTAGCTTTAATAAATTTTTTTTTAATAATTTATATAGCTTTTAATAAGCTTATTATAAAGATAAGAATAAATAACGGCCTTTAGATTTTTAGTAACTACTTATACCTATAAAACTAAGAGGGTTTATAAGAAAAAGCTAGGTTAGCAATTTTTTAAACTTAAGCTACTATAAAGGATAAATATAATAAGAAATACCGACTGCTAAAATTTAAGCTTATTAATTAAGTTTAGCTATAGCTTAATAAGGGTTATTATATTGCGGATAGTAAACTAGTAAAGCTTTAAGAAAGATATATTAAGCTATTTAAAGTTACTACTAAAGTAAGATAGCTTATATACTAGTTAAATATAAAAAGGTCTTTTAATATCTATTTAATCGTTTTAATAGTATAACTACGCTTAGTAAACGAGCTAGCTATATACTTAAGCCTAGTTTAAGATAAAGGGATACTTTACTTAAATAAGTAAGATGTAAAATAAATCCTATAAGGCTATATAATAAAAAATAGCGGCGGAAAGCTAAAAAAAGAGTTCCTTATAGCTTAAAAAGGCTAGCTAAGTAGCTATAACTTATAAGTAAACGAAAAAGCGATCTTCTTATTAAAGATTATAAAAGCTTTTAAAAAAGCAAAAAAGAATTTAGCTACTTAAGTAGTTTAAATAAAAGTATAACGTATAGCCTTTATAACTTAATATAAAACTCTTTAATTAAGAGGATTAAGAGGTTAAGCTTAAGTATAAGACTTTAAAGATACTATAAGTTTTAAGAAACTATAACTTACTATACTTAAGGTAATTAGTTATTTTAATAATAATATACCGCCGTTTACTTAAAGTAATAAGGCCTTTTAATCTTTATAATATACTTATTTAAATTTTCCTTACCGCTTACCTTTTTCCCTTTCCTTTTTTCTTTTTATAATTATATTTCCCTTTACTACTAGCTTTAGCCCGCTATACCTTGCTTACTTTTATATATATAACTTTCTTTACTTTAAGCCTATAATATTTATACTTTTATTTTAAGTCCCTTTATTATTTAACGTCTCCTATAGCTAGGAATAGCTATTTTATAACTACCTTTTTAGCTTACTTTCTTATAAGCCCTTATACCTTTAATATAAAGGATATAAGCGGGCGCTTAAGCTTTATAAAAACGAAGCGGCTATCTTATATAGCTTTAAGTCCCTTAATAAGAGTTAAAACCTTTACGTTTAAGCCTTTATATAAACCTAAACCGCTTTTTATAACCGCGCTTAGGTTAATAGATTTAACTTAAATTATAGCATTATAAAAGATAGCCTTTACTACCTTTTTTAAACTCTTAACTTAAACGACTTACCTCTTAGCTTTATACTATAGCGTAGTTTAAATAGCCGGTTTTGCGGTAACTTAGCTATACCTCTAGCTTAGCTCTTACTATCTAAAGGCCCCTACTGCTTATATATATTTTTTATGCGTAGCCGGAAATCTTTATTAATAAAATAACTTATTAATACTTAACGCCTTTAAGTTAGCTAACCTCGCTATAGTCTTAAGGTTTATAATAGCTATTTTAGTTAGCGGAAACCTACTTTAGCTAAATAATTAAAACGATATCCGCGCTATTCTTAACTATATATTTAAGGCTTAGCTTAATTAGTTTATAGCTAAGTTTATAGCGGCGTTTTAAGCTACTATAGTTAAAACCTTATCTTGCTTTATATATAGTCTAGCCTATACTATAAAATCCCCTTCTTAGCTTATAGCGGCTATAAGCTTTAAAGACCTATTTAGTCCCGCTTAATAAATACTCTTTCCCCTTACTACTATGCTTAGCTTAGCTATATAAAGGTATATAAGCGCCTTACTATAATCTATTAACTATCCTTACTTAATAAAAGGAGATAGTAATAATTAGCCTCGCGATATATTCCGCCGCTTAATCTTATAAGAGCCGCTAGTAGTAATTAATATAATCCTAAATAAGCTTAGCTTTATAAGCCTATACTTTAGTAATAAGATTATAATAATTAAACGTTTCTGCTTAATTATAAACTATATTAAGTTTTACTTATAGGCTTATAAAGAGTCTAAATATAACTTAACTTTACCTTTAGCAATAAAGTTCTTAAGCTTTAATATCCGCCTTATTAATTATATTAACTACGCGCTTTATATTCTTACGTTTAAGGCCCTCTTTATAAAGAGGTTTTTTAAGACTATTAAAGATATTTAAAACCTTAAAAGTTAGGAGTTAAGTATTAAAGCTATTAAGGATCTTATACCCGCCTTTAAGCGGGAATATAAACATTTAATACCTTAATACTAACTATACTTATTAATATAAGCGGGATAGCTTAATTTTACCTTAATACCTTCTTAAGAGCTAAACGCGCGTTAGTTAGCGGAAAAGCGTAGGTAATAGCGCTATATAAAAAGGATAATAAGTCGGAAAGCTTAGTAATAAAAGGCGAGGGATAGCTATAATAGCGGTAGTAAGTAAAATATAATATCTCGCTTTTAAGCGGCTTATAAAGCTAGTAAGTAATTTAAGAAACTTAATAAAGGATTAAAAGCGGTATAAAGGTTAAGTAAGATAATAATATAAGATAAGGCTTAAATAAAGCTAGCTTCTTATAATATATCTTATTAAGGAAATCGAATATTCCTTAGTATAAAGACTCCTTACTACTTAATAAGTGCTTAAACGTATACTTTAAAAAAAAGTCGGAAACCTTATTATAAGTTTTAGCTAAACGCGCTAATCGCCTTAATAAAAACGAAAACGCATAACGAAATAAGTAATAAGAATTTATAATAACGCCGCTTACTTATTATCTTAAGCTACTAAGCTACTATTAGCCGGATAGGCCGAAAAAAGTATTAAAAGAATAAAGATAGCGTATTATTAATATAGTATAAAGACGCTACTATAAAGCTATAACTTAGCGCCCCCTTTACTTTATTTTAACTTTAAACTAATAAGGACGTTAGATTTTCTTTTTTGCTTAAAGAAGTTATTATAAAATCTAAATAGCTATACTTAAACTCCTTTCTTTACTCTTAAGGAGCCTTATAAAACCCTGCGATAAGAACGCTTAAAGCACGTACTATAAAAGCTCGTTTAAGGAGATATAATAAATATTACTAATTAAACCTTATTAAGGTTTTTAAGATATAACTATAAAGGCTTAAAAGCTTATTTAACTATAGTTTATAACGTTTTTAATTATTAAAGATATAATAAAAACTACTAAGCGGATTCCGCTAATATCTTTAAAGGATATTTAAGGATTTCCGCGGGATATCTTAACTATAGTTTAACCCGTTTTTAACTATAAAAGCACCTTAAAAGATCTAAGATAGACTTTACTACGAACTTTAAAGAATATTTAAGGATATTTAAGGGGTTTCTCCGATTATAGTTTATAGTATTTTTAATTAAGCTTATACTTAGTTTATTAAGTGATTTTATAAGGATATCTATAGTTTATTTACGCACTAACGATAAATAGAAGGATAGTATAATTAAAGATCTTAAAAATTAGCTTAAAGAACTAAATATAAAGTAGCTAGCTATACTTTAAAGAAAGGATAAGCTTTTTACTATTTTTAAACCTTTATATACGTTTATATATAGTAATTAGTTTATTATACTAGCTTAACTAGCAGTAATTAGTTTATAGTACCGGCCTTAACTAGCGGTATTTAGTCCGCGCCTTATCCCCTTATTCTTATACCGTTAAGCGTAGCACACCCCTTACTTAGCTACTAATTACCTTATATTACTAGTAAATATTTTAGCTTATATATTAAAAGTAATATTATTATTAATTAAAAGGCTTTAATTTATAACTTAAATTGCGAGATTAAGGAACTTTATTAATAATATCTCTTTATTAGCTTTACTTATTATAAGTTTTTTATTATTTATGTTATATACTATAAAATCTAAATAGCTATGCTTAAACTCCGTACTTTACTTTTAAGGAGCATTATAAAACCCTGTTATAAGAACGCTTAAAGTACGTACTATAAAAGCTCGTTTAAAGAGAAATAATTAATATTACCGGTTAAACCTTATTAAAGTTTTTAAGATATAACTATAAAGGCTTAAAAGCCTATCTAACTATAGTTTATAATATTTTTAACTATAAATAATACTATAAAAACTATAAAGTAGACTTTGCTAGTATTTTTAAGGGATGTTTAATAATTTCCGCGGGATATCTTAATTATAATTCGACTTACTTTTTACTATAAAAGTACTTTAAATAATATAAGATAAACTTTACCGCGATTTTTAAAAGATATTTAAGGAGATTTAAGAGATTTCCTTAATTATAATTTATAGTATTTTTAACTAAGCTTATACTTAGTTTATTAAGTAATTTTATAAGGATATTTATAGTTTATTTATATATTAATAATAAACGGAAGGATAGTATAGTTAAAAATCATTAAAATTAGCTTAGAGAATTAAATATAAAGTAGCTAGCTATACTTTAAAGAAAAGATAAGCTTTTTATTATTTTTAAACCTTTATATATATTTATATATAGTAATTAGTTCGTTATACTAGCCCGATTAGCAGTAAATAGTTTATAGTACCGGCCTTAATAAGTAGTAATTAGTACATAGCACTAGCCTTAACTAATAGTTATTAGTCCGCGCTTTATCCTTTTATTTTTATACTAAAAAGCGTAATAAAGAGTAATAATTCCTACTTCTTTAAATAATAATTTCTTAAATATCCGCTAAGCTAAAAGGGACTATGTCGCACGATTAAATACTTATTTTATAAGAAGTTAAATACTAAACGAAATTTTCTTTAGTAAGAAGCTCTTATTAGCTTTTAAGTTTAACTTTAATAATAAGTACCTTTTCCTTAATACGCTTAAACCCGAACTTTAAGATAAGTAGGCCGTAAAAGTAAAAAAGGCCGCGGCTTACTAAGTATACCGGTTTAATAATCTCCTTTACCCTTTTTAAGGTATTATACCGTAATAGCTTATAAAGCTAAATAAGATATAAATAAGTCCCGCTTAGTTATGCTAAGACTACTACTTTTTAAAAGGCAATCCGCTTTTAAAATACTAATACAAAATAAACTAAAAAACAATAAAACCTATATAATTAAGTAAATTAAATTTAATACTACTTAAATAAATTAAATATTTTTTAAATAAAAAAAGTAAGGATAAGCTAACTTTAAAACCCTCTAGCTTCTTACCCGCTAAATACTCTTTAGATTAAGCTTATAATAAAACCACTCTTTCCTTTAAATAATAAGCTTAGCGGATATTTTCACTATATACTACTAATAAAGTTTAGTTTATAAGCCTTAACCGGAAATTTACTTAAAAGAATACTTAATCGTTTCTTAGTTTAATACTACCGTTTAGCCTTATCCGCTATAACCGTGCTAATTAAAGCATTTTTAAGACTTTTAATTAATAAAAACGAGCCTTTTACGCTTAAGGCCTTATAGTATACCGGATTCCGAGATATATATAAAATAAAAGGTTAAGCGCTTAGTAAAAGCATTAAGACTAAGACCTTAATAATAAGCAATAAAGATATAGTAAGCAATACTCTTAGTAAGCTAAACTTATCTATATTTAGTATATAAATATTTAAATGAAGTATAGCTTTAAGCCCCTTAGTAAGAATAGTAGTAATATTAAACGAAATATTTCTTAATCTCTTTTAAGCATTAAAATAAATATACTTATTAAGCTTTAAGAAAAACCTTAACTATAAGCTAAGGATATAAAGAGATTCAACCTATTAAAATTACTAAAAGCATTTTTTAATAAAGTCTAAGAAGATAATAAAGCTAATATATTTTAAGAAGGAAGCTATTTTATTAACTTTATCCGCTAAAAACTAATAAAAGTAAGGCTTATATAGATAAATTAGCTATTTAATTGCCCTTTTTCTTTTAAAGAAGTACGGTAAAATAGTATTTTAAAGACCTTTTAAAATAATAATAAGAAGAGCTTAGCGAGCTTAATATCGGACTAAGCTAATAAATCTCCGCCTTATAAAAGCGGTTTAAAATCCGCTTAAATATAGCGATATAAGTACTTAAGAAGGAGCACTTTACTATTAAAGATATAGTAATAAGGTCTAACTTTAAGTCTTAAATATCGCGCTTATAATATAAAGCTAAGGCCGTGCTTTATTAGCTAAACTACTTAACTATAGAAATTTACTAAAAGCTAAACCTTTATTTATAAAAATTCTTATAACGTTTAGGAAAAAACGAGGATATTAATAGATAAATTAACAAATATAAAGAAATTCTTTCTAAGCTATAAGTTAAATAGACTTAAGGATCTTAAAAGCACTTATTAGCGTAAAAGAAATAGGTTTAACCTATAAAAAGGTAAAGGCTAGCTAGCTATACTATATATATACTTAAAAGATAGTTTAAGACGCCCTAGCTATTTATTAAAGGCTTTTTAAGACAATAGGTTACGTTTTTAAACCGCTTAGTAAAGGTAAATATACTATAAACCTTATAGCGCTTACTAAGTTAAAGAAGAAACCCGTTTAAATAGCTAAGAATATAAGCTAAAGTCTTTTAGCTTAAAAAAAAAGAACCTTTAAGACTATATACTTATTAATACTAAAGCTAAAGTAAGTATACCTTATAACTAAAAAAAGAACTATAATAAAGACTAATAACTATTTAAAGGATAAAAAGTACGATATAAAAAGAGCTTAAACGGATACTAATAAAAGCTTAAAGGAAACTATAATCTATATTATAATAGACTTAGTTTAAGAGGCTAATAAAGTATATAGATTTTATAATAAAGCATTCTCTTTAAAGAATAAGCTTTATTAATATATTAAAGATAAATACCCCCTTAACCTTAGCTAAGATATTACTATAAAAAGACGTAGTTTAATATAGTTAGTAGTTATTTAAAATCTATAAAGCGTTTAGATAGTTAAGGCTTCTTTTAACGTTTAACTATTAAGTCGAAATAAGCTATTACGATTTACTTATATACGCTTACTAGTTTATAAAAAAGAAAGGCTTAAGATAAGTATTAAAGCCTTTATAGATATTAAAGTAAACTAAAGCTTTATTTAAGCCGATTTAATAAAGACCTTTTAAGATATAACTATAAACTTCTCTTAATAAATTCTTATTTAAGAAGTAGAAAAAATAGCTACTATTAAATAAGTAAAGTTTATTACGTATATACTAAAAAGGCTAAATAGTAGCCTCGTGGTTATAAAAGTAAAGATTAGCGCTTAGATAGTAAAACGCTTAGCGGCTAATATATTACTTAGTTAAGATTTCTTAATTCCTTATTAAAAAGACCTTATTAACTTTATATTAATTTTATAAATAAAGGTCTATAAAGGGATTAAAGCTAAAGTTAAGATAGCTTAGCTAAAACTAGTAATATATTAATAAGTAATTTACTTAATTACTATAACGATTTTAGCTAGTTTTAGCTACGCTTTACTTATATAAGTCTAGGAGCCGCTATTAAAGCATAATATAATATTCTTTTTAAACGACTTTTAGCTCGCTTAAACGATAATATAAGATTATAAAAGCTTTATAGCAATAAACTATTTTAAGGAACTATTAGTACTTTATTAAAGCTAAAAGGTAAGGATAATTATAAACTTAAATAAGTAGTTCTAGCTATATAAAGAGGTTAATAATACTAATTTCTTAGCGGAAGTCTTTATAAAAAACCTAGATAAAATAAACCCCGCTAATAACTTCTTATAAAAAGATCTTATAGTAAATTATAAGCTTAAATCCGGCCGAACTAAGGACTTACTTAGACTTACTACTAATAAGGGCGTTTAGATTTACGCTAAGGACTTAAAATATATATTAAAAGTTTAAGATATCTTTTAAATATTCTCTTACTTTTAAAAGGATTAAGGAGTAGTATATATAGATAAATCTAAATAGATATATATTTCCTAAATAAAAGGATAGTAATATTAATAAGTTATATTAAGATTATATCTATTAAGTAATTAGGATAGGAAGGTAGTAAATATAATATTCGGCTAGCTAACTAAATAAAAATAATAAAAATAAGTTTATAGGCTAACTTTATTTATAGCGCCGGTATTTATAGTATAAAAGATAGTAAATAAAAAGGAAAAAGAATAAGTAGTTATAGACTTATAAAGGACTAATACTATTATTACTTTAAACGCTTACTTAATACCGCTTTAAAGCAATATAATTAAACGCCTTTAAAGAAAAAAGTTTATTAATATAGTAAACGTATAATCGTTTTTTTATTAGTTTTTAGTTTACTAAGACTACTAAAAAAGGTTCATAGTTATAAGCTATCGCGGGCTAAAAAGATTATTAATAAGACTTATAGGCTTTAAGAACTCCTTAATATACGTTTAAAGGTTTACTAATAACGTCTTTTATAAATACTAAGAATACGTAGCGGCTTATATTAGTAATATTATTATTTAGTTTAATATAGCTAAAAAATACCTTTAATACTAAAAGGTAATATTCCGCGCTTTTTATAACTATAATATTAACTTATCTAAACTAAGGTCCTTTTTAGTATACTTATCTATATAGCTCTTTAAATTTAAAGTAAACGCTATTAGCTTAATAAATATAGATAAATATTTATAAGCCTTAAAAGATATTACATTCTTAAAGAACCTTTAATAGCTTAAGAAATAGATTAGCCTTACTAAGTAGCCACGCTATATAGTCCCGTATTTCGCTAAGGAAGTTAATATCTTATAAAGATAAAAAATAAAGCTACTTTAAGTAAGATAAGAAGAAGGAGTCCCTTTAAAAGGCTAAAAATAAGCACGATATACTATAAGATCCGCTTTTTAGCCTATTTTAAAAGAAAAAGAGGCCTTCGCGAATTAAACTAAAAAGATTACTAAGCTTTAAACGATTTACTACTTTAACCCCGCTTAATAATTATTAATTTAAATCGATACGTCTTAAACATATAGAGTAGCGGCTATAGCTTTTTACTTAAAGAAAGGCATAGAATAAGATAAAAAAATGCTACTAGCTTAAACTAAGGTTTAGCTTATTATTTACTTAAGCCGCGCCTTTTAAAGCGGAGAACTTTAATATTAGCTTATAAAGCTTAAAGTAGCCGGTTTAGTATAAGTAGTTTATAAGTTATATATTATAATACTATTTATAAGAACGCTATAAGTAGTTATCTTTGCTAATAATATAAGCACTTATAAAAGGCCTATGTTAACTAATATATAGGTTTAGATAGATAGTATATACTAAAGTACTTTTATAAAGAAATTATTATTAAAAGTACTTAAGCTACAAACCTATTTAATTATTTCTATATAATTCTTATTAAATATATTTTAAGAACTAGCTAAGCTTTAAGCCTTAATCTTAAGTTCTATTTAAATAATAAGTAGAAAATATTAAAAATAAGTTAAGTAATATTATTTTAATAAATATTATATATAATATTAAATAATAATCTTAATATTAGTAGTAAACTAGTAAAATAATAAGCTCTTATTTATATTTTAGCTTAACACTAATAAGATTTCTTTTTAAAATTTAATTAGATTTTCTTAGAATTAATTAAAAGAACTTTTTATATTAAGTATCTTTATTAGCAATTTCTTAGTAAAGTTACTTTAGTATATACTATCTATCTAAACCTATATACTAGTTAATAAAGCCGTTATAAAATCGTATACTAAAAACCTATATTCTTTACTAGTATAAAATCTAATAATAAGCTAGTCCTCGCTTTTTAATACTTAAGCTAATTCCCGCTTAAGGTATACTATATCTTAAGCGTTAAAAACGTTATACTAAACGCTTTTTTACGTTTACTATATTAAGATAATAAGCTTATATCTTTAAATTTAGAAGGGGAATTAAAACCTATTTAAGAAGATTAAACGATAAACCGTATATTCTTTTTTATAAAAGTATTAATCAAATTACCGCTTCGCTAAAAAATAATCAACGGATATATAAAAGATATGTAGTAAGTAAAGATTATTATATAACTTAGCGATAAAAATAGTATCTTAAAACTCTTATTCTTTTAATTATAAAGGTTGCTATACTTTATAAAAAACGATAAATACTAAAGACTATATATTCTTAAGATCTATGCTAAGGAAATCGTGGAAATTACTTATACTAAATATTTTTATGCCGGCTATACCTATATATAGTAGGATTTATTTAAGAGCTTCTTAATTTTATAGCTTAAAAATATATAAACGAGGTTATAGATAGCTATAATGCTTATTACTATAACTAAACCGATTAAAGTAAGATATTAAAGTAGCTTCTCCCGGTTTAAAGTCCGCTAGCCTTTTGCTAAATAATAGCGATAAACTTTATTATTAAGCTCTTAATAGTTTAAGCTAAATAATCTTTATAAAAAGATCTTATAAGGAACTTCTTTAATACTTTACTAACTATAATTAATAGATTCTTATAGATATATCTCCTTATTTTAAGCAATAATTAGTTTATAGCGGAAAACTAAGTATAAGCATTATATATTAAGCTACTCCGCGCTAGTAAAAGGGTTTTAAAGGGGATAATCTTTAACTAAGATATAAAGTTTACTTTAGCTTTTTAGTAGACATTATAGTAAGCTTTTAAATTAAAGCTTTTTATATTTACTGCTTAGTACCTTTAAACTAACGGCTTATTAAAAAGGTAAAACTAAACTATAAAATTCGCGGTACAAATTTTTACTGCTAATTTCCTAGACTTACCTTAAACTAATATACTAATCGTTTTTTAGTTTAGCCTTAATAATTTCTTCTTTTTAATAATTTATATAGCCTTTAGTAAGCTTATTATAAAGATAAGAATAAATAATACCCTTTAGGTTTTTAGTAACTACTTATACTTATAAAACTAAGAGGTCTTATAAAAAAAAGCTAAGTTAGTTATTGCTTATACTTATGCCGTTATAAAGGATAGATATAATAAGAAATACCGCTTACTAAAATTTAAGCCTAGCGATTAAGTTTAGCTATAGCTTAGTAAGGGTTATTATATCGCGGATAATAACTTAGCAAAACTTAAAAAACAATATACTAAGCTGTTTTAAGTTACTATTAAAGTAAGATAGCTTATATACTAATTAAATATAAAAGGGTCCTTTAATATTTATCCGGTTATATTAATAGTATAACTACGTTAAGTAAATAAGCTAGCTATATACTTAAGCTTAGTTTAAGATAAAGGGATACCTTACTTAAATAAGTAAAAAGTAAAATAAATCTTATAAAGCTATATAATAAAGAAAGGCGGTAAAAAACTAAGGAAGAAGTTTTTTATAGCTTAAAAAGGCTAGCTAAGTAGCTATAGCTTATAAGTAGATAAAAAAGTAGTCTTTTTATTAAAAATCGTAAAAGCTTTTAAGAAAGTATAAAAGGAGTTAGCTACTTAAGTAGTTTAAACGAAAGTATAATACGCGGCTTTTATAACTTAATATAAAACTTTTTAACTAAGAGAATTAAGCGATTAAGCTTAAGTATAAGACTTAAAAGCTACTATAAGTAATAAAAAACTAAAACCTACTACGTTTAAAGTAATTAGTTATTTTAATAATAATATATCGCTATTTACTTTAAGTAATAAGGCCTTTTTAGCTTAATAGTATACTTATTTAAATTCTCTTTACCGCTTACCCTTTCTTTTTTCTTTTTTTCTTTTTATAATTATATTTACTTATACTACTAGCCTTAGCCCGCTATACCTTACTTACTTATATATATATAACCTTCTTAACTTTAAGCTTATAATCTTTATACTTTTATTTTAGGTTTTTTTATCGTTTAATATATCTTATAGCTAAGATTAGCTATTTTATAATTACTTTCTTCCTCGCTTTTTTATTAGCCCTTACGCTTTTAATATAAAAGATATAAGTAAGCGCTTAAGCTTTATAAAAACAAGGCGGCTATCTTTTATAGCTTTAAGTCCCTTAATAAAAGTTAAAACCTTTAAGTTTAAGCTTTTATATAAAACTATACCGCTTTTTATAGCCGCGCTTAAGCTAATAGGTTTAACTTAAATTATAGCACTATAAAGGATAGCTTATACTACCCTTTTTAAATACTTAACTTAAACGACTTACCTCTTAGCTTTATATTATAGCGTAGTTTAAACGGCTAGTTTCGCGGTAGCTTAGCTATACCTCCTGCTTATCTCTTACCGTTTAAAAGCCTTTATTACCTCTATATCTTTTAAAGCGTAGCTAGAAATCTTTATTAGCGGAATAACTAGCTAATACTTAACGCCTTTAAGTTAGCTAACCTCGCTATAGTCTTAAGATTTACAATAGCTATTATAGCTAGTAAGAACCCGCTTTAGCTAAACGATTTAAACAATATCCGCGCTATTCTTAACTTTATATTTAAAGCTTAGCTTAACTAGTTTATAGCTAGGTATTTAGCGGTATTTTAAGCTATTATAGCTAAAACCTTATCTCGCTTTATATATAGTCTAGCCCGCGCTATAAAACCCCTTTCTTAGCTTATACCTACTATAAGCTTTAAAGACTTATTTAGTCTTACTTAGTAAACGCTCTTTCCCCTTACTACTATACTTAGCCTAGCTATATAAAAGTATATAAGCGCCTTATTATAGTCTATATATAATCTCTTGTTAACTAAAAAAGATAGTAATAACTAGCCTTATAATATATTCTGCTACTTAATTTTATAAGAGCTATTAGTAGTAATTAATATAATTCTTAATAGGCCTAGCTTCGCGGGCCTATACTTAAGTAATAAGATTATAATAATTAAGAGTTTCTGCTTAGTTATAAACTTCGCTAAGTTTTACTTATAGGCCCGCGAAGAGTTTTAACGCGACTTAACTTTTACTTAAGCAATAAAATTCCTAGGCTTTAATATCCGCCTTATTAGCTATATAGACTACGCGCTTTATATTCTTACTTTTAAAACCCTTTTTATAAAAAGGTTGTTTAAAACTATTAAATATGTTTAAAACTTAAAAAGCGAGGAGTTAAGCATTAAAGCTATTAAGGACTTTATTACCCGCTTTTAAGCGGGAATATAAACGTTTAATACCTTAATACTAACTATACCTATTAATATTAATAGGATAGCTTACTTTTACCTTAATACCTTTTTAGTAGCTAGATATATATTAATTAGCGGAAAGGTATAGGTAGTAGCGCCGCGTAAAAAGAACGATAAGTTAAAAAGCCTAGTAATAAAAAGCGGGGATAGCTATAATAGCGGTAATAAGTAAGATATAATATCTCGCTTATAAGCAGCTTATAAAGGTAATAGGAAGTATAGGAAACTTAGTAAAAGATTAAAAATAATATAAAAGGTAAGTAAGATAATAATATAAAATAAAGCTTAAATAAAGCTAGTTTCTTATAATTTATCCCGCTATAAAAGACGAATATTCCTTAGTATAAAGACTCCTTACTACTTAATAAGTGCTTAAACGTATACTTAAAAGAGAGGCGGAAACCTTATTATAAGGTTTAGCTAAATATACTAATCGCCTTAATAAAATAAAGATATATAACTAAATAAGTAATAAAAATTTATAATAAAGCCGCTTACTAATTATCTTAAGCTACCTAGCTATAATTAGCTAAATAGGCTGAAAAAACAATTAAAAGAATAAAGATAGTATACTACTAATATAGTATAAAGACGCTATTATAAAGCTATTACTTAGCGCCCCCTTTACTTTATTTTTACTTTAAACTAATAAGGATATTAGCTTTTCTTTTTTACTTAAAGGAGTTATAATAGAATTTAAATAGCTATACTTAAACTTCTTACCTTACTCGTAAGAAGCCTTATAAAACCTTGCGATAAGAACGCTTATAGTATATACTATAAAGGCTTGCTTAAGAAGATAAGATAAATATTACTAGTTAAACCTTATTAAGGTTTTTAAGATATACTTATAAAGGCTTAAAAGCTTATTTAATTATAGTTTATAACGTTTTTAACTATAACAAATACTGTAAAAACTATTAAGCGAATTTTGCCGGTATCTTTTAAGGATATTTTAGGATTTTTATAGAATATCTTAATTATAGTTTAACCTATTTTTAATTTTAAAAGCACCTGAAAAATATAAAAATATAAGATAGACTTTACCGCAATTTTTAAGGGATATCTAAGAATATTTAAGGGATTTCCTTAATTTTAGTTTTTAGTGTTTCCGACTAAGCTTATACTTAGTTTATTAAGTTATTTTATTAGGATATTTATAGTTAATCTACGCACTAATAATAAATAAAAAGATAGTATAGTTTAAAATCCTTTAAATTAGCTTAAAAAACTAAGTATAAAGTAGCTAGCTATACTTTAAAGAAAAGATAAGCTTTTTACTATTTCTAAACTCTTATATACGTTTACGTGCGGTAATTAGTTTATTATACCGGCTTAATTAGCGGTAATTAGTTTATAGTACCGGCCTTAACTAGCGGTAATTAGTTTATAGTACCGGCCTTAATTAATAGTAATTAGTCCGCGCTCTATCCCTTTATCCTTATACTATAAGGCGTAGTATTATATATAGTGCTTAATAGTTTTTTTGCTTTACGGAATACCTTTTAAAAAAAAAGTAACTAATATTACTTATTATTAAGTATTTTTAAGCTTTAATAGCGGTATATAAATTTATCTTTAAGCTTTAAAATAAACGACTTAAATATAAGCTTTATAAAGACCGCTTTATAGCTGTTAAGGAGCTTATTATAGCGGGCTTTAAGTAATCGCTTAAGGAATCTTAAAGTTTATAGCTTACCTTAATACTAATAACTTAGCTAACTTATTAAAAGGGATATCTTTTTAAGCAGTTTTTATAGCTTTATTATATAAAGGTGTAAATTAAAGCACGATTATATTAAAGAATATAAAGCGGAGCTTTAAGCAGTAAAATATATAGCTAATAAGGATATAAGATAGTATAAAAGTACCTTTATAGAAAATTTTAGTAACGTATATCTTTTATTATATTAGCTTTATTTTTTAAAAACGTTATAAATTAAGATCTTAATAAAATTAGCACTATATATATTATAGCTATATTTAAGGCCTTAATTCTTAACGTTTTTATAAAAATAAGGCAGATATAATAAAAGATATACTTTACTTAAATTTAGTATAAAGCTACTTTTATACTATCTTATTTTCTTATTAGCTATATATTTTACCGCTTAATACTATTTATATAAAAACTCTTCGCGAACTAAATACTCGCCCGCAGCGGGTGCGTATTGCGTTTAAAACTCTTACTAATAATAGGAATTAATCTAGCGATATTAATTACCCCCCTTAAGACGATATCGCAGCGTAGTTAAGGGACGCGGGGGCAAGGGGGTAGTCTGCCTTATACCGGCATCGACCGCAGCGCTTAGCGTAACGAAACGCCCTTAAGCTTTACGCACTTAGATAAAGAGCCGAATATACTTAGATAAGATAACGGCGTATAGCCTAGCTAGACTATATATAATACTAACGAAAAGAAGGCCTATAACGAAATTATAGGCATAGTCCCGTATATATAGTTCGATTAAGTATAGGTAGTAGTTAAAACCCTCCTCCGCTTTAAGGAGCGCGCTAAGAGCGCGCTAACCGTAGTGCGGGCTAACCTTAAGCTCCGTAAGGCTATTTAAAGCGCGATAAAAAAAGCTATATACGAGGAACTAAGATAAGGCCGAGCTTAAGGCTTAAAGGGAGGACTTAAAAGGACTTAAGTAATAGTAGTAGTAAGCCTTAAAAGGCCGGCACGATATAATATAAAGATAAAGCCGGTCCCGCCTTAATATAAACGCGAGCTAGTAGTAGTCTTAATAAAAGTAACGCCGGACGTCTTAAACCGCGAGCCGAAGGATATAGTAAAAGCAATTAATATAGCGCTTAATATCTCTTTCGCTATAATAGTAAGACGCCTCTTAAGTAAGGATATCGCGGTAACGTTTAATATAGCGGCACGACCTTATTAGTAGAACTAAGACTAAGTAAGGAGCGTCTTTAAGCCGGAGGTAGCGATAGCGCGTAAGGCCTATATAGTAATTGCGAAGAATGTCCTTATAAAGGTCTTTAAGATAGATAAGGCGCTCTTAATTAAGGAGATCGCTAATATTAATAAAGTAAAAGTTATATAAGCGTAAGTAATATACCTTTAAACTAAGACCTTAATAGCTATAACCCTTATTATTAGCGTAGGTAGCTTAGCGAAGGCTAATAAGCTATGCGATATAAGCTTATTCTTTAAGGCCTAGATATTTTAATATAAGCTATATAATAAATTAGTTAAACTTACTTAATACTATAACTACTATAAATATAAGCATATCGCTAAATATTATACTTTAATATAGCTTTATACTTACTATAAGGGGACCTTATATATAAGCGGCGAGGATAAGTACCGCGTAAAGAAGGGCGAAATCCCTTATAACTACGTATCCTATAGCGGGCAGCACTTAGCGTAGTCTTATACCTACCCCGTAGCGGTAAAAGCTTAAGATAAGGTAAGGGACTACTACTTAAACCGCCCGTAACGCTTTGCTAGTACTTATAGCTAACCGGACCCTTAAATCCCCCTTCCCTCTATAAAGGATTAAGGGCCTACTTTATTATAAGCGCGGAAACGCCTTAAGCGGCTAAGAAAGAACGGATAAATACTATCGGCCCCGCTAGCTAAGGTATAAGCAGTAGGCACTAACCTAAGTAATATTAAACGCTATATAAGATAACGGAGCGTATCGCTCTTAACTTAAGCTATTACCTTATCTTAAACGACGAACTTTACCTTAACCCCTTATATATAAAATTAAAGATCTTCTATTAAAATATATAAAAGAGATATAAGCTAGCACGACTAGCCCTTAGCTACCGCGCTAAGTATAACGTAATAGCGCTTTAAGAGATAGAGAAAATATAAGGCTTAAAGGCCCTGCCCTTAAGGGGCGCACTATACCGGCTAGTTTATAAGGAGGGCCGCAACGCGATATATATTTATAAGAGGCACGACGCGGGGATGTAGATACTATAGACCGGATATAACTAAGGGGAGATAACCTTTAGCGATAGTATAAGGTTAAGGTCCTTATACTCGCTACTAAAGGGAATTCGGACGGGCTTAGCTAAGGCCTTAAGTAAGGTTAATAGCTAAGGCCTACTAGTCTTAGTAAGGGACTTAATATCTATTACCCGCTTTAAGATACCTATAACCGGACTTTAAATAAGGTAAAATAGTTCGTTAAGGAGGCCGCGCGGCTTTAGCTTAAGCTAGCTATACTAAGAGGGGAATATATATATTTCTTCTATAGATATAAAGATAGCACGATCGACTTTATATAGGCTATAATAAAAACGGCTATATAGTTTATTAGCCTAAACCTAGACCTTATAAGGTCTAACTATATCCTATAAGTAGTCTCGTTTAAGATAGGTTTTAAGCTAAGGGAGGTATTAGCTATACTAAGGTAAAAGGAGGCGGAAAAGAAAAGGGTTAAGGCGGAAACCCTATCCTAGCTTAGAATATAATAGCCTACGCTCCGCAGCTTATAAGAGATCGATATAGAAATAAACAGCTTATATAACGATCTTAATAAAATTTCCCGCGCGATAGTCCCGTACCGGAAATAAGCGATCTTAAGGGGCAACGTATAGTTTACCTTAAAGGCGGCCTAGGCTACCTAAGCTACGAAAAGGGCCTAGAGACACTATAAGGGATATAAGACTTAAGTAAACTAAGAAGCGCTATAAGAAGCGGCTATAGCTTAAAAGCGAGCCGTGCGCGATGCGAAATAAGAACACTAAAGAGACTTCCTTAAGGAGATTAGCGCTAATAATACTAAGCTATAAAACATTAAATAGTAAGCGCGGCTACGTAGTAAGCTACCCTTAAACTTAGCGTACTTACTACTATTAATAAGCAGGGGCTACGAACACTAACTAACCTTTAACTTCGAAGAGAAAGCTTGACTTTTAGCGGAATAATTCTTTTTAGTTAAAGCCGCAACGCTTTTAAGACTTCCTTAACGCGCGGCTAAAAGAGAACTTTTTATAAAACGGCGTATTAACTTTATAGATATATCCTAGGTAATAAGCAAAATAGCGAGTTAAAAGGCGGTAGGCTTAAATAACGTTCCCCTTAGCTTTTTTAAGCTCTACGGCTTAGCGCTCTTAGCCCGGTTAGCGATAATCTTTATAGCCTATATAGAGATATCGCACTTCTTAACCTGGTTCCGGTCTGCGAACGTAGTAATATTAAGAAAACTAAGGAAGAAACCTAGGGTATACTATATTACTAAGGGGTAAAGACCTATTTCCCTCCTACTAACGATAAGTAAGATCTTAAAGTAGATTTTAGCTTAAAGACTTACGACCGCGGCAGAAGTAAACGGGGTCTTACTTAAAGGATAGTTTAAGAATAAAAAGGAAAGGTTTATAAAGGCGGCAATACTTTAAGTAATAGAACTAATATATATAATATAGGCTAAAAAGGGATCGTATCGTTCCTTTAACTCGATATTAAGGGGGCCTTTAATATAGTTAACTATAAGAAACTCTTAAAGGAACTTACCCTTTAGGGCTACCTTAAGTAGTTTATAAGGCTAGCCCGTAGCTTTATAAATAAACGCTACTTAACCCTTTATTTCGATAAAAGAAAGGCTATACTAGTCCGAATTACTACTAAGGTCCTTTAAGGCTCGCCGCTTTCCCCGATCTTATTCCTTTACTATATAATACCCCTTTACGAAAGATTAAAAAAGCTAAAAGGAGTTTATATTATCGGTTTCGCCGATAATATAAATATCTTTAGCGTTAGCCTTAAGGAGGGATCGATAATAGCGCGGCTTAAGGCGGCTTAAGAAGTATACGCTATATAGGTAAAAGAGTTCGCAGTAAACTTTAAACCTTTAAAAAGTAAGCTTATCTACCTTATAAGAAAATACGAGGTAATTATAACCCTTATCCGCCTCGGGGCCGCTATAATAGTGCCGGTTTAAGACGCTAGGCTCTTAAGGGTATAAGTAGACTATAAGCTTAAGTAAAAAGCACACCTTAATAAGTTACGCGCTAAGCTAAAAAGGCAGAACCTAGCCCTTATAAAGCTTATAGCGTTTATATAAGGATATACCTTACTTAAGGCCCGGGAAGTTTATAGCAAAGTTATCCGGTCCTTTATATTATATATTATAGTTACGTTTTACGAGATAACCTTAGCGGACAGAAAGCCCCGCGGGATAGCCGCGAAACTAGCATAGGATTAAACCGCTTACCTTTAAATAATCGCGGGGGCCTATTAAGCTACCTTAGTCTACTAGCTTAAAGCTAAAACCTAAGTCCCGCTAATTAACCTCTACTTAAATTAAAGAATAGCTAATACCCTTAAGAGGCTAAAGGACTCCGGAATCCTAGACTAAATCTAACGCGTATCCGCATTAATAGTAAGACTACTCCGGCAATATAGATAACGACTAAAGCAGCCTATGCCCTTAAGACTACCGCTCGCGGAGGTATTAAGGGGGGTACGGTCTTAAGTTAAGTCCGGCGAGCTTTAAGAGAAGAAAAGGATAAAGGAAATCCTCTTTAAAGAATAGGCTAAATAGTAAAGCCTAAGGGAGAAACTTATTAAATAGCGCCGGACTACGCTTTACCCCGCCGACTTACCGCCCCGGTTTAATAAGGCTATAGCGCTTAACCGTTATAAGGCATTGCTTAAATACTTAAGCTTTACGATTACTTAAATACAAACTAAAGTAATAGGCCTTAAAGATTTCCTATTCCGCTATAACGTACTTAAAGTAATATCGCCCCTTTATAACTATAAGCAATAAAGGGACACTATTTACTATGCGATAATAAGTTATAGGCTAACTAGTAAGGTAAGGGGGACGCTGCTATAAAGACTTTATAACGCGGGCGAGGTATAGGCGAAGCTCTAAAAATAAGAGACGGCGGCTACGCTAATAAGATAGTTCTTAAGCTTAAGGCGCCTACGATAATTCGATTTAGTAATACGACTATACCGAGGGGAAGATAGGGTATACGCGGCGGCTCTAGCTATACCTTAGTTAAGAGGGGATATATATTAATTAGATCGTCCCCTTAGCTTACTTTAAGGGGATAACCTACTAATATAACAAACGCTATAAAGCATTAAAACGCCGAAACCTTCTTAAGACCTTACTTAG